>JBCJKH010065200.1:17716-35436 GCA_039877255.1 Loriculus beryllinus | reverse complement strand
CTTTCACCTGTTTCATATGATCTTTCATATGATCAAATAATAACCTGTAAATAGCTGTCAGGCTCTACCATCTGTTCCAGCTCCCTATGTTTTCTCTTTTAAAATCCTGAAAAGAATTGGCAGAGATGTCACCTAAAAGCTAAAAATGATTTGTGGCTTGAGGTGAGCTCTGTGTGGACACTTGGATGTTATACATGTTGTACCTGTGTATGTGTGAAATGGTTCTCTATGGTTAGGACCCAGGATCTCTGGCATATCCTATAAAATCTTTATATTCTTTTTTTAGAAGAAAATGACAGTCTATCAGATGGGAATCCAGCTAAAGGTGCCTTCATTGTTTTGAGAGATTTTCATTATACTCAGGTTTCTTCTTTCTCTTGACCAATAAGATTGTCACACCTGTATTTCCTTGTAAAGTTCCTGGTTGATGTGTGCAATATATCAGCATCTACTCTGCTTGACTTTGTCTCCCACGTAGGTATTATACAGAGCCAGTCCCACTTTCTGCTCTTACTGTCCTGGCTCAGCCCATAAAACAAATAATATTCTTATAACTGGTTAATTAAAGTAGAGTCATCAAAAAGCCTAAGAATTGATGTAAGCAGTAGTAGGCTGCATCTTGATCTATGAGACCCTCTTTCTGGTGATTGACAGCTGAGGCAGTCAGATAGGTTTTGAAATAAACCTACCCCGTTGCTTCTGTTAAATACAGGAAATGTAGGAATACAAAACTTCTGATGCAAGTAGCTTTACCTTTTAACTGTTTCAGTTCCAGGCTGTAAGGATTTCTGGGAGCTGATTGAATTTATCGGGATGAACGTGGAATTCTAGTGCCTGTGCTGAGAAAATGCGTTGTGCTGCACACTCAGTGCGGTGCTCTGAGGAAGCCAGTGGGACCATTTGCTTTATGTGAATTTGGCTAGCAGAGCTTGTGTCTGACTTAGTCTTTTTGGTTCCTTCTGACCGTGGAAATGAGGGGGAAAAAAGAGTTTAATTTAACATTCATTTTTTTTTTTCCCAGGTAACTGACACGTACTTTGGAAGACTAAAGTTATTCAAAGCTGTTAATGTTAAAAGATTAAGGATGTTCATTTCAGATGTAAAGAAATGTTAAATTTACACAAGTGTGGGGGAAATAAAATGGTGTTTTATGTTTACAGATAATTTCAATTGTAGAGAAAAATTATTATTTTTATTGCATGATCATGAGGTTTTGTTCCTGTCACTATCATTGCTCTTGTAAAGGAGAATGAGTCGTTTTGCTCTGCAGCATGTGAATCTATTAGCCAGAGCCCCTCCAGGGAAGTTTGTCTTCATGAGGGCACACCATGTTGCCATACTTCTTTCCTGTTGCTTGTTTGGTGAGCAAACAAACCTTCTGTGACTTCATTCCATGATCTGGCTCAGTACTGTGCAGGGAGCCCTAAGCTTCCAGCTCCTCTATGCAGCTTCCTCTTAAATCATTCTTGATGCAGTTCCTAACGATTTTTAGGTTGAAGCCAAACTGTTGTCGACCGCTTGTCAAAAGATCATTTTTGTAAAGGAAGGCTACTGTGACAGTCTGGTAGGGGACTTGAGCCTAAAAATGACTCCATTGCTGTGGGTCAGCCTGTGTCTGAATCTCAGACTGAAAACCCCTCGCTTGTTCTGACTGCACCATCTGGTGCAATAAATTAAATCAATTCCTGTTGCAAACTGGTTTGTATAGAAAACTTGCTGGATGACATGCTTTGGTTCAAGTGGAAGACACATTGTGGCAGGAGCTGAATTCTGTAAGTTGCATGGCAATGCTGCTCTCCAGTTTTCTTTGTTCCACTGAATTCTGCCTGGTGACTTGCAGAGCTGGTGAGCAGGTATCTAATAGCAGCAGCCCTGGGTGTTGGCTCTCTGCTCTGTGGTACCATAGCAATTTGGGAGTGACTTTGTTTAATTAATAATCAAAAATACTTTACTTGCTGCCTTTATTTTTATTAGGGAAAGGGAGAAAGTATACATCTGTGGCTTAGCACAGTAATGAGGTTCAAGTATTGTTGTGGACAGACAGCAAAGACTTTTCTCTATCCATGAAAGACGATCCCCTTTTTCTTTCTCTTTGTGTGTTTTATGCAGGGTGTTATCACATTCTGAACATACTGGAGAGGGCATCCTAACGCAGGAATGCCGTTCTCAGTGGGCAAATCTGAGATGGCTGAAAGTTAATGGTGGGTTTAGTGTGCTGGTTAAACAACAGCTTGCAGCTAAGTAGTGCAAATTGTTTTACTGCAATTTTACTATCAGGAAGTGAATTGGATGTAAAACTAAATGCAAATAAAAGCTCCACTCTACAGTTTTGGGTTTTTTGTTATATCATTCTCCATTTTTAAGATTGCATTATTCTCCAGTTCATGCTACATCAATGATAAAGCTATTAATGAAAGATCCTGGAGCATTTCATTCCCCATTAGCTGCAGGAGCTACTGTTGATATTTTGGAAAAATAATGCATATTTGGAATCTGTAATAGCAACATTAGTTCTTTGTTTTAGTGAATGTACCACCCCGTCCCATGGCCTGTTCATAGCTTCTGCACCATGTACAACCTCAAAACAACAATGGAATCAAATTCAGGGCACTTTGATTCATTTATTTTTCAATTCATGCAGACCTTTGCAGGTGGGTCGAAACTATGACTAGGGCAACCTTTTGGAGAGGCAGACTGGAGATCCAGACAGTTATTTGCTGTCAACCAAACACCTTTAAAAAAACCTATTTGTAAAAATAATTCCAGTGAAGCTTTACATGACTTACTCTGCAGAGCTCCAGTCTGAAGCATAACAGCTTTACAGCTCTATCACTAAAGTGTTTTGGGAAATGCTAATGTTTTTGAGCCTAATATTTGAGTGCCTGATCAAAGAATAGGGTTATTGTTGTGTCAAATTGTCATTTTGAAAAAAAAATTAATCTGTTTGGGAATGAAAAGTAAGACTTTCAAATTTTCTCATGCAAAAGAAATAATAATTATTTAGAAACAGTAATTATTTAGAGTCACTTCCCAAAATGAAATTGTGTTGCAGAGAATTGCTTGTGCTGCCTCTTGGGCTGTCTCTTACTGGAGACCCAGTAAGAACTGACAGTGTGAAGAATTCTGTAAGTGAAAGCATGGAGCACTTACACTAAAAGACAAAAGTCAGTGTTTTAGAAAGGATTTAAGTGGAGGACAGTCTGGTGGGAGATTGGTTAGACGAAAGAAAATGGTGGAGAAAAGTTGTGGCATGACAGGTGAAATGTGTAGTTCTTTATAGGAGTCTTCCACTCCTGGTGGAAAATTTTCTGGAGGATTTTTTTTCCTTGTGGAATAAAGCGGAGAATTTGTGTGCTCCTTCAAGTGCAGTGAGGATTTGAAAATATTAAGGCAAAAAATTCAAAGTTTTGAAATTGTGATTTATTCAACCTGCAACTCCAGGATAAAACATAGCTGAAATTTGAGGCAGTTTGGTCTCAGCACTTGGGTCCACAATCCACTTTTGCATTTGGTGCCTACCATCACTGAATTTACTCAGGACTCTCTATTCAGTCACCTTTCTGTTCTTGATCATTAGAAACACTTAGTAAAATGCTTAGCACTGCATGATGACTGCAGCTTTTATCTTTCTGGAGGAATTTGTTTTGGATATGAACCTGAGTCATTCTAAAGTTCTTGTTGGGCATCTCAGTATGACATTTACAACTTGGGTCAATTTTTTTTCTTTAAAGAATCTCTACCACTTATGCCTCAAAAAAAAAAAAAAAAAAAAGAAAAGAAGAAAGCAAATACCCAACAAATGTAAGCATATAAAATAAGTCCTATGGATAAATTCAGTTATGAAACTTGTACTATTACAATAACAAAAAGAGAATTAGTATAAACGGAGATGTGAGAGCATAGAGTGCTCAGTTGATGTCACGTCTGACAGAGCTACTGGAGCAGAGCCATGTAGTAAATGCACACAACAGTGCAGGAGTCAGCAAGTCACAATATAGTGACATGAATGTTTGGAAAAGCTTCTGCCTTTGAGTGGGAAACCTTTGCTTATGTGGTATAATACTGTGAGATATTTTAATCCCCAAAGGAATAAAACTAGCCTGTGCAGGACTGTGGTTATTTGAGAGACAGCAATGATCTTACTGTCATTTTGACAGATGGAGTGCATCACATTCATAACGATGGGTGATCAATTAACTGCTTAGTTAGGTGGGTTCCTTCCTGCACTGTCTCTTTCTTTCAATCACTGGAGAACTCTTTCTTCTTAGGTGAGTTGCTGTATTTCTGAACACCTCTTCCGTCACCAGGACTGTACAAGGAGTTTCACTTCTGCCAGACATAGTTTTAAGGTTAAGCTACCTGAGGTATGCCAGTGTATCATGCACAAATGCTCAGTTATGTCCTGGTTCTTTTCCAGTTTCTGGTGACTGGCTTTGAACTGAGGCATCAACTCAGAGTGAGATCTCAGTCCACACCCTGAATGATCTGCGGGCATGATGATGTGTGATTGTAACTCTTGGTTTTAAAATAGTGCAAAGCAAATTTTGTTACCTGCCTCAAAATTTTTAATTCATTCCTTCATTTTTCATCTTTTCCAATTATGGAGATGTCAAGATTTAATAATCTTTGAAACCCTGCCCTTGTGGCATAGAGTTCTAGGATTCCATGATAAACCATGCTTATGATGGAGTGTTCATGTGTTCATGAACAGGATATGCTGGCATTAACTGCCCTGGAAATTTCTCTTAATTCCTGCTTTTAGCTCACTTGCAAAGCTAACTGGGTATAGTTTCTCTATGTAAGCTGTAGCTTGTCTTGTATTTCTACTTGGCTTAATGACCAATCTCCTTCCAATATATATGTGTTTAATCAGTAGATGACCTAGGTCAGATAAGTCCACTGGAAATGTTCTACTTGCAGAATGTTTTGCTAAGCAAAAGCAATTCTGTTGAGAATTACTGCTATATAAATCCCTTTCAAAATACTTTTCCTGAAGGAGAGAATATGTGTCCTATTGTGAATGGCTGTCTCCCTTACTTCCTCAATGTTATCAAGAACAGTTTCAGGGATACAATATACCCACGCTATATTTGCCCCTGAAGATTTCCGTTTCTCAAGCTGCTGCTAATTTAAGTTTCAAATAACTTCCTTTGGTATTAAGCAATTATTTGTAGGTTGGTTAGATTGAAATAATTTGTCCTACATCACAGACCTGTCCTTAATCTGTTTACTTTCATTCCTGTTATCTTTCCTGTTTCCAGTAAGTGCAAATCTCTCATATCATTTAAGCCTCCTCTACCAATTTCAAGTTGTCATGTCTGTCAAATCTGCATTTTTTTAACTTGTGTCTATGTGTGACTATACACACGCAGACTCCAGCAAAGACAAGGGGTCTTGCTGAAGCAGTGACACAGTAGGCCTCTTTCTCAACAAATACTTGGGAACAGGAAATGAGCTTCTTTCATGGCCATTTCAAATATTTGAGATCCATTAAGACCACTTCTTGCTGTTGCAAAATTTAAAAAGAGTCATGGACTTTTCTTTTTTTTTGGTTTTTTTGAACTTTATCCATCTGATGGTCTTTTCATCATGGTCAACAGTCAACATTTAGGACTACTAACAGTGCCACTAGTGGCACTACCCAAAGCAGAGATAATGCCTGCTCCTCTATGGGTGAGTCTATTCCAAACCAGTAAGTCATGTCTGGGAAGGGGGACTGTCAAGTTGAATGAATCTGCCCATTGAAAAAGGATGTGCTGTCTTCAGTGGATGGTCAGGCCTCTCATTACAGCGCCTGGTGTGACATCCATGGCGTGGTTGGTGATAAGTGAATCACTGCGTCTCTGATGAGGGAGAGGGCAGAGGTTCAGCTCTGCCAGCCCAGGCTGAAGAGTGTTTCAGTGCTGGCTCTAATTATATTTCATTGTCCAAGGAGCCCAGCAATGAGAAACTAAACAACTGAGCTAAGCTGCTGCACTGGGAGAAGTACAGGGAGGTTTTTCACACGGTAGCCTGTTCAACAAAGCCCCTAAAGCCACTATTCCACATGGAGGAATAGCTGTCATCCTCACCCTGGCTATTTGTTTTCTTCTTTCCTGGTCATTGCAGGTGAATATACTGTCTTGCCCTACCTTACCTCCTCCTGTCTTCTGTAGTAATCTGGCCCTGACAGAGCAAAGGAAACAGCATACCCTATCAAATAGAGTGGTAGGGCATGGTTCTTGAATGCTAGATCATTCTTGTCATATTGTTTGCCTACACTTTTTTGCATTGCAAATGCTCAGTAAGACCTTTGATCCCTAAGCTGGTCATACTAAGACCATTGCTCAGAGTAAGGCCCTGCTGTGCATTCACTGAAGTTACTGTATCTGTGGAAAAGAATTAAGGAACACAGGCTGCTTTGTGCAAACTAACCTGGGAGGATAGTTGTATTCTGGGAGTCAAGCTTCAGCATCTCTGCCTGAGCCGTGCCTCTGCGGAGGGGAGCGGCATCACTGTGCAGGCTGGCTGCTGCAGCTGAACACAGCCTTGCCTTGCTGTGTTTGCCTAGCTGGGTGGATGCTAGGAAACAAAGGGAAAGTGGATAGGAGCTCAGACGGGTTTGCCTGTTGTGTGTAGGATCCTTGACGAAGCACAGGAATCGTCATGCAGCGAAAAGGGAAGAAACCTGCTCTGCGTTTTCTGTGCTGAAAAGTGGGGGTTGTGACAGTCACCAACAGCAGTTCCTGGCTGTTTCCTTGCTGGATGCAGCTCAATGCTGGAGGAGAAAGTGAAGAGTCAGGGCGGTGATACACATGCTTATGGTATGAATTGCCTGTAGTGTAGGAAAGGATGCTGTTATCACCCACAGACCCCATAGGAGTAATTGCAACTGCTCTTAACATGAATAATCTTGAGCAACTGTTTAGCGGAGACCACAGTGAATAGCTGCATTGTGGAGGTTTGGCTCGCTTCTGTTCTCACTGGTGTTTCAGAAAGAAAAGATCTCAAGGTAAATGAAGGTAAATAGAATCTGTAATATAATAAACCAGACAATGACAGTGACAAAGAAATGTTGAGCAACAGTCAAAACTGTGCAGGGACCAAAAGTTTGCTGTCATGGATACATGCCCAATTCTGGGTTATTTAATTTGTGCAGCTAACTTTATAATACAGATAAAGACAAAGAGCTATTTTAGTGAAAAAAAAAAACCCAACCAAAACCAAACCAAAAACCCAACCTCAAAACAAACTCATGCAAAACAAAACCCCAAACCTCTACCATCCCTATCATTTCACCTTGAAATAAACGTGTTACAGGGTTTTTTTTTGATTGTGAAAATTTCCTTGATGGATCTGTCCCAGTGATAAAACAATATTTTTGTTGCTTTGAAAAGAAATCAGCTGGAGAAATATTTCCTTATTTATACAACTTGCTGTAGAATTTCCCACTCTTACCTTCTTTGATTCATTTACCAGCTCAACTATACAAGCAGATTTCTTTGGTCATGACTATAATTCATTTTATTCTTTGTCCAAGTAGCAAGACAAAACCACAACCTGCCTACGTGAGGTAGCCGCATGGTGCTGTGATATGAGAGTGAGGGCAATGCATAATCACTGTTAAAAGGTGAGACCAGATTCCCAATCTCGTTCTCTGGCAAAGCTGTGCTGGAAAGTGGCTGCTAGAAGTAACTCAGACCAGCATCTTTGGTGCAAAGAACTTAGTCTTTCTCTTCACAGGTGTAGACTGCATGGAGAAAACAGCCTATAAAGGACTGCTGCCCTTTAAAACCTGGGACAATTTCTCTTCCCTGTCATTTCATCTTTCATAGAGTAAGACAAGACCCCAATATTTCTTTTCAATACCTGTAAGTGTGATGACCTTTCCTCCCCCTGCAGCCACTGACGGCTGACTCACGCTTCTCTCCTAGAGAGGCTTCTTTCTGAATTTGATTCTGAATCAAGTTTGGGAAAATATAATTAAAGCTATGCTGAGGAATTTTTAGTCAGTATCTTATCCTTTCTTCCTCTGCTATCTTCCAGACTCAGTCTTATCTTTGATGCTGCTTTATTTCTTGATTTTCGTCTTAAATCAAAGGAAGATATAAATGTGCAGACAAGGTAACAACGACCACGAAAATTGAAATGCCTGTGCAATTTTTTGAAACAAAGAAACATTTATCGCTCTCTTTATCCTTAGCATCCAATGCTTTGCAGTATGTTTAGTATCATAGGCTGCTAGATTGTCATGGCCATCTATTGTCTCTCTTTCTGTCTTTCCTAAAGAATGATTTCAAATATAAAGATGACTTTCAAGTCCATGTAGTATCTGTGGTTTTGTCAAAATGAAAAAACAAAAAACCAAAACCCCACCAAAAGCCAGCTGTAGAAAAAGAATACATTTTTCAAGCTTAATTAATGTGTAGTGTGGCTACACTTATGTAAGTTACTCATATGAGTTGCACTTGCATAGGTTACCAATTACTTACATCAGTCTAAAATTAAAAAAGGAATCGGTACTTTAATTCAGTACTTCTACTCTTGCCTAGTGTTGTGATTTCAACGTGCAAAGTGCCCTTTTTCTATTAAACAAACTAATCTTTATATGCTGTTCTATTCTGGTTGCACAAAGCCTAGCTTATATAGGAGATGAGTTTGAAAGTTTCTGTCATCATTGCATGGCAATCACCTTGGTAACTATGTGGATAATTAGAGAGAAAATTATAACCATCCTCACAATTTCACCACAGAAACACATTTACAAAGTGTTTGCTGTTTCACACAATAAATTTGTATCCTTCTTATGGGCAATAAATTTAGTAATTAAAAATACTACCACCTGTTATAGGAGAGACAACATGTTACAAGTATGTACTTAAATTGCATTAAAGAACTTGATGTGTAGGTATATCACAATGAGTCTTCATATGCTTGTGCTCACCCACTTTCAGGTACCAATAGGGCATTTGGGGCATTCATTCTACTTCAGGCTGTTTATGCTAACAGTTGTTCTGATTTTAGACTAATACTGGTAACATAAGAGAAAAAAACCTGTAAGAAAATTTCAAGACTTGAACTAGTTGGTAACTAACTGTACACTGCAGAAAAGGCTCTGCTGTGAGATGATCACTGTTCCTTACATAGAAATTGGCTCCATGTATGGTAGATGCAGTACCATCCCTTTACTCCTTCTCTAGCCTGCCTCAAGCTGTAGTGGATACTCTGCCTTTAAACATAAGCTTCTCCCCTTAATTTGGATAAGGCCAACTAGCGTTTACCTACATGATAAACTCCAGATAAGATCATACCAATCATGGGATTATGAATATTGTTTAATCAAAATGAGCCAAGAACATAGCAGAGCAGCTACCGTAGCTTCCCTTCACCTAAGCAGAGCCAGTATAGTCTATGAAGAAAAGTGTATTTTACTTGTGCAGTTATCACTCACGTGAAGTGTGATATGAGGGGTATAATGGCCAAAAAGGAAAAATGTGTTCACATCAGCCTAACTTCTGCTGTTGGGCCCACATTCTTCCCCCCATTACAGTCCCAGTAAACCCAGCAACTGCATGCGGAGCTCTTAATTCCTCCTGTTTGTTCCCCTTGTTGTGTGGTCAAGTGGGCAGGCACTTCAAAGAGACACTCACCTGTGCTGGCTATTTATAAAAGTTATGAGAGCTGTGATGATGCCACTCATGCATGCAAAGCATCTACACTCCTATAAATGAAATACCCTTAGAAGTGCATTTTTATTCCAGATTTCATACATGAGTTCTGCCAATGCATTCAGAATTCATGCATACGAATACATAAGCTTTCTTCCTCCCCCCCCCCATTTTTGTAGTTGTTTTTATAGAAGATTTTACTTGTTTTCCAACATTGCAGTTTCAGAATGTGGATGTCAGCCTGAGAACATTTTGCAACTTGCTGCTGTAGTCAGTTGGTAGTTTTGAACATTTCCATGATTTATCAGCATCCTGCCACCAATGTACTGAGCCTACATGACTGAAATACACACATAGAGTAACGCCAAGGTATTTACTGGCACTGGCAATACTTGCTATTGTCAGACTTGGAACCACAGTTACTTCTTTAAATTAATTTTAACTTTAGCAAGGGACATAGTAGCTACCATAAAACCTCTAGCGCTGTACTTAAGGCTGTAGAATTATCTATTTACCAGAGATATTTCTGGAATTTACTCTATCTCAAAGACAATGTTTATTCTGGGTTTGTTTGTGGCTCAGTAGAGCGTGTTATGAAACTATATAGCACAGGAAGAATTTTCCTCAGCTTTCTTGGTGAGTCACCCTTTCTCTAGAAGGACACGTATCCTTTGATTTGCTTCAGTGCAGGAAGGAAAGGCTTTATTCTTTAAGGTTTATGCATTGGTTATGAAATTGTGGATGTTCTTAATTTATCCTAGTACAATGACTTTTCCCCCTTAATTTCAAGAATTCAGATGACTAATAGGACACATTGCACAGTCAGAAAGGGGCAGCACTAATTAGTCTGTGCTTATTTTCGTTCATATCAGCTAAATAAACGTACATTCAGTTCTTTGTCCTGCCACATATTTTTGTACGATCTTAGTCTGCCTGTATTTTAGTTCCTTCTGTATTCAGAAAGATAAATATCCTTAGCTCCTGTGACTCTCTTCAGGGTAAAAAACCAAAGGATCTGTCAGTCTTTTTAATGCTACTCCTATTTCGTAGGCAACCTTCAGGCAGCATACCTGCCTGTGGGCAGTAGCATTGACTAATGCTTAAACTATCTGGTCGTTCATGCTCTAGAGATGCCCTATAGCTGTACCTGGGGATGTAAAAATTCAGCTCACCAGCTGTGCAGTCAATACATTTGGTCAGGAAAGGCAGCCTTGAGGTGTTGCCAGTAGTCATACTTGATGTTGTTAATATGGTAGATACCACACGGTGCTATGATACAAATGCTCAAGAGCTGTATAAAATCACGGCCCCACCTGCTTGCAGGCTTGAAGCAACAAATAACTTGGCAGATCAGGCCTTTTCTCTCCATCCTGTGCAGCAAACCTTACCCTAGGATGTAGCTTCTCCAGGCAGTCACTGTCCTCTTCCTTGTGTGTGAATGTAAGCAGTGAAGCCAGTGGTTTGTATGTCCATGAACTCAGCTCTCTCCAGCTGGCTGAGTGCTAAATAGCAGTGTGGTTTCATGTGTGCCAGCCTTTTACCAGCAGTCACTTGGGGATGTGCAGCCAGGGAGTGCAAAGCAGTAACAAGTCATCCTCAGTGTGCACAAAAAGGTAACAGAAGACACAGTAAGTCTTTCTGAAGGCCCTTTCCTGAAGCAATAACCAAATTAAGCACCAAAAAACTATCTGAGTGTTGTGTCATGAGCACTGTACCTTGAAAAATTGTTACATGTGGTATTTTTTCTCTTTCTCACAGGTTACACTTAGACATGTACAAAGGACTTGATGAATATCTACTTAAGAACAGTGGAGGGTATAAATACATAGATTTTTAGTCTGGAGATTTTCTGGTGGAAGAATAAATATTCATGCCCTTCTAATCCATGATTTGGACTTTTAAATTGCCATGGAGGCTTCTTGTTTCCACCTGACTCGTACTGTGGATCTGTGCATCCATTTGAACAAAGGAAGAAACAGAAGGAAGCAGACCTGTGACTTGGCCAATCCCGTGGAGGACACCTCAGCATCTGGAAATTTCTGCTTGTCAGCCTTTGGTAAGAACATGTGTAGCACATGAAACAACCCAAAGTATATCAGCCTTTTGCATTTTAAGTGCTGAGCTGTCCCACAGTCACTCAGCTCCATGGCATATAAAGGTATCGTGGCTTTTCTTTTGTTCCAGTCAAGTGCAAATATTTGCACATGGGAAAACGTTTTAGCTCTGCAGACTAATACATCAACCATCTGCCTAGAAAAGCCAACACCCTTCTGTGCTGAGACGGATACATGGGGGAGGATCCTGTTCTGTCAGTTCTCAGATTCCTGTGCCTCACCTCACTGACGTTAAGTCCACGTTTGTTTGACTACCTTTGGTCTGATTACAATAGATAAGTCCAGACAGTAAAGTAGATATGCTGTGTGAGCAGTGGCAGTAAATTTGGTTTCCCGGAATGTGTTCATAGCAAAGGCAGAACTCTTTTACAGAAAAAAGCAGCTTCCACAGGTGACGCTACATTATGCTCATGATAATTTCAGCATCCATACATACAGCGTACAGGTTATGAATTCTGTAAAAGCACACAGTCTACACATGTAGGCTTTCTCAGCTATTGGTCTGGCTGAATTTATATTGTGATTGAATTTATTCTGTGTAAAACAACTTCTGCTCTCATACTAACATTTTCAGCCTTATTCTTTTCTTTCAGCACTAACCCAAACAATGGAGGTCAAACAATCTGTTTTGTTTGGTTTCAGTTAGCCAAGGTACAAAAGGAACAGTTTCTCACTCTTTCTTAAGAGAGGGAAGTAAAGAACGTGAATAAAAATCTGCCCACTAATCTTGTGAGTAAAGCTGTATGGCACGAAGGGAATAAAAGAGGGAGTAGTGCCTTATGCCATTCATTTCAGAGGAAAAATGGGGGAAGAATTATGCTGTGGCTGTCGTTGCACAGGCTACAGATGTATTATCTTATCCTAGAGCAATGAGACTTTAGTCAGAGTTCTGAGTTTCTATTCCATCGGGCAAGATATTACCTGGCAAAATAATCTTTGAAGGGGAGAATGCAGAAATGTAGGAGCAGCGCTAAAATTAAGAATGAATGTTGAACTAAGCTGCAAATGGAAAATATGTGTGCAACATGCAGAGTGTTCCTTACCTGAGTATCTAGCTCCACCAAAAGGTCTGGATCTGAATCTTTAAGAATCACAAAGATTTAGTCTGATTCCTCAAAGCTATGCTAAGGAAAATTTCAGCCTGGTACCCATGGGGATTTGAGAAGGGAAATAAAAGGGTGAAATCTCCTTTAGTCTCTTTGCAAATAGATCTCATATGACACAGAGGAATTTAGGTGCCTATGACATTTCTAGAAAGTGGTTATTGGATGAGTGGTTTGTCAAAGCTATCGAAAACTTTGAAAGCTATCAAGTATCTGGACAGACTAAGGTAGTCATGGCAGGCAGATGCTGTTATCTTTGCAATTAATAGAATTGCAGTAGTAGGCAAGGAAACAGCACCTTGAACAAAGATGTAGTTGCAAGAGCTAAAGGGAGGACAACAGTTTTGTTTTGTAGCTGATTTCCAGATACAAAATTGGAAATTTTTGTTCCACACTACAATTAAAGAATAGCCATGCAAATATTTCCACAAGCTCAGCCTTCTCTCAAATACCCATCTGGAACCTGCAACCTTAGTCTTCTTCATCTTAAGTAGGTGAAGCGTGCTTTGACTGATGCTGTAACTATCCCACATTTGATTTCCTGGCTGAGTTAGAGCAGAGGCTGTTTCAAGCCAACGTCTCCTGTGAGCTGGAATGATGCTGAAAATGAATGTATGGAAGGAAAAAAATCCTTTCAATATGATAGCAAAGACCCACCATTTTCCACCTACTCTTTTTTGGTAATTCTTTGAATCTACCCTACTGAAGTATTTCCAAAGTTATTTTGTGTTGTGCTTTTCTCAGCAGTAAATCTTCACTTGACCTTACTTTGTAGAAGTGCTGCCATGGCTATCCTGTGTTGCCTCTGGCAGCTGGCTCACATAATTTTCTCCTGAACATCTCTGGCATGCTTGAAAGATGGTATGCCCACAGACTGGGAAATGTTGCTAAATCAGAGAGACTGATCAGATAGATCAGATCAAATAGATACTGAAATAAAGGAGTAGAGCCAAACACAAGTCAAAAGAATGTGATTACCAGTTTAATGTTGTTTCTAGCATTTTCCCATAGGTTAAAAAAATCATTTGACTGATTATAAAGACAGTATATTGTTAATGACTAATACAAGTTTTTTATTTTTTTTCTCTTGGTGTACAGGACATTTATCAGCATTCTGTTGGAATATATGCTTATATCCAAATTTTACATAATTATGAAATCATACGTAGGTGCAGTATAACTCGATCATGACAAATTAATACTAGGTATTTTAAATCAACAAAAGTGTCCTGCAAAGATTCTTTCTTCATCTTTTATATTTGTACGCAGGCAACCTCATAAGAAATGGCGGATAGCACAAACACAGCTTCGCACGTTTGCGCTCTTACTGAGCATGAATCACTCACTATCTTGCTCTAATGAAAAAAGCACATTGCTGGGATAACAAACTATTTCAACTGACTTCAGCTTCTTACTTAAAACAGATATCTGCCCTTGCATATTGTGGTCCTGGGGAAATTTTGTATAGACTTTGTATATACAAGCTGCCACCTTGACGTCTGGGTTAGGATGCTACAGAAAAATAAGGGATGACCTGGGATGATTCAACTGCCATTTAAATGAAAAGAACAAGGACAATCCTGCTCATTTTTCCCATACCAGACTTTACAAGCATCACTTAGCCTCAGGAGTGGAGTTCTGTGACTATCTCCTTTCATCTCTGTTGCTTCACTGTATCTTTATCACAGCAAACCCTGTAGTTGTTATTTGATGATTATCACCTCACTGAGACCACATTCTCAGTGTGAACTATCTGTTCTGTTCTCAACGTATTGGAATGACAGTTGAAGAATTACACAGAAGAAAGCTAAGGCCAGATCACTGGTTTATTTCTGTATAAACTGTTCAAAAACGTATAGGAAGAGCCCTCCTCTCTGCTTTGCCAGCAAAGTTTCTTTTGCTTTAAGGAGAAATAAATGCACAAAACAGAGAGACACTAATGAATAACAAGCTTCTTGTCAAAAATAAAAATTATGAGACAAAATGTACCTATTAACCTATATAAAAAATTGCAAAACGGCTTATAAATCTTGGTCAGAAGTCATAGCTGATTAAACAAAGCCAAGGTTGGACTGATAAAAGTACAACTCAAAGTTGCTGCACCTTAAACCATCACTTCCGGTTATTCAGATAACTAATTTCAAAGTGTTTCATAGATTTCTTCTCTTGTTTTCCAAATGGGCATTATAGTCTTTCTATGTTTGTTCTTCAAATAGTACATATAAATTTCTCATTAAATCTGATAGACCAGTGCTGCTTGTTTAGAGTTCAAAACGCTAGTAGAGACAGAGAGGTGCAGCTTCACCTCATAGAGGCTATGGTCATTTCACTGCTGCTGACTATAGTTCTGTCTGAATGAGACGTAGTGCTTTCTTCATGTTCTCTATTACTGAAAAAAAAAGTAAGAACTGTAAAAATGTACATAAAGTGAATTTGTACTATTAGAAAACCCACCTTCTTTGATTAGTAAATTGTTTACACTGCAGTTAATTTGTGTTCACACATTAAATGTTAGCGTTTTCTATTGTGAAAATTCTAGCATTAATACTGAAACAGAAGGTAGAAGTTTCAAGAATCAGAATGTTTAGCTTAAAGGGATTTGACAACACTCTTTCAACTCCTTCATTTCTCAACAGCAAGTCTGGTAATCAGATGTGACGTGCGTATTTGTGGTGAGATAGATACTGCACTGGTGTCAGATAGATGGTATAGAGTAAAGGCTAGCTCAGCCTGAAAAATCACATTCCTTTGTGAATTATAGGTGTTAGGTGATACTCAGACAATCACCAACATTTCTTTACTGATTCCCTCCCACCACTGACTGTTCACATTGTACAGTTGGTTACCTTTGAGTATAGTGACTTTCACCATTCTCCAGCAAATTGCTCAGATCTTGATCCTGAAAGTTCTCACCCATGATCTTTTGTCTCACCTGAGCAGTCTCAATAAATTCAGTGGGACAACAGCTGTGCTTAAGTGTTTTGCTAAACAGTTTAGACTATTATAATTTATTTAGGGTGATGAGACACTGGAACAGGTTGCCCAAAGAAGTGGTAAATGCTCCATGCCTGGCAGTGTTCAAGGCCAGGCTGGACAGAACCTTGGGCATCATGGTCTAGTGAGAGGTGTCCCTGCCCATGCAGGGGCTTGGAACTAGATGATCTTAAGGTCCTTTCCAACCCTAACCATTCTATGATTCTATGATTCTATTGCAAATGCTCACACAGAGTCTTTATTCATTATTTTGAGATCTTAATGTATTCTCAAGCAAAAATAATTGGATGAGGTGTATCTGACTGCTTACACTGTGAAATGCAGAGTAACACAACAGAGGGGACACTTACAGATTGGTACGTCTTGTGGCTCGTAAGTGTAAAGTCGGTTGGAGTATCTTCCTGTGATATCAGCTCTTACTGTGAGAGATGGGTCTGAAAAAGTAATTGTATTAAACACCGCTTTCCATTCCCACAACAGGTGAAGATGATGCCTGTGTGTTCTGATTTCATCAATGAGGTAATTATGATGCCTTTACTCTCTGTTCCAACTTTTTATTTGAAGAAATCCAGACAAAAGCTAATGTTCACTTTTATATTATGGAGGTGACAGATTATTATTATTTGTTATTTATTTATTATTATTATTATTTATATTATGCAAGTGACAGATTACACATGTTTCGCCTATAATTAAAGAAAAATATCCTGTTTTACAAATTCTGAGGTTACATCAGGAGGGGCTGATTTGACTAGATGCACACACAGTTAGGGTCACTCATACCTAATGCAATATTTACATGACCTATCTAGAGCCTTCAGGATGAAAATCTTGTGATTCTTATGTTTCCATCATGGAAACAAGTTGTTGTGGACATCTCTTTTCCAAGAGTTCCTCTTCCAAGCTTTTTGTTAATCAACAGACTCCTGCTGCTACATTGCTTTTTGTCTGAGTGTGGGCTTCATTTCATCTAACTTTGGATGCCACCACAGAGCTTGTCACTCTTGGCTCCTTGTACAGCCAGTGAAAAGGAACAGGCATGATTCATTTTATCTGTTCCAGAAGTCTGCTTTATGATGGGATAAATCAGTTCTTAGATGTCACTAACCATTGGCTTGCTCTGTGATAATGTCCGTACTGTAGATACCAACATTCAGTCAGATATTGGACTGTTCTCAGTAAACTTTGTCTTACAACAGCACTAGCAGAGGGCACGGAGAGCAAAAGCCCCTACGCTAACAGATATTTAAGCATCTTGCCCCCAAGCACAAATTAGGTACCCTCCTAACGTATCTATAATCTGAGGAAGTTTACAAGAGTTAAAGCCTATGACAGAGAGAGAACTGAACTCAGATCTGCCAAGTTCCAGACTAATGCCATGGTAATGATAAATCTCGTGCTATTTTCTTTTTGTAAAGTGAGTTATTTTGATGTTTCCAAAGGAGGACACTGGTATAGATTCAGATATCACACCTCTAAACTTACATAAATATTGTACATACCTATGAACATGATTCGAGGCACATATTGTCCATCAGGTGACAGGTTTTTGTCTGTGGTTTCATGCTGGCAGAGAAATTAAAGCTGGTTATTAAAATATTTCTGTAGATTTTGCCAAAATATTACCACATGGGAATAGTCTTCTATCAGAGGACAAAACTAAAATGAAAGTACTACTTGTGTGTGGATACACATGCACAAATGTCTGTACTTGCATATAACTGAAATGCCAGAGGTATTTAGTTACAATAACATGAAAAAGCACAAAGAATGAGAAAACACCAAAAAAAAAAAAAAAAAAAAAAAAAAAAGAAAAAAAAAAAAAAACCCAAAAAAAAACCCCAGTGAAACAGCCCCAACCC
>JBCJKH010065200.1:0-17706 GCA_039877255.1 Loriculus beryllinus | reverse complement strand
CGTATTGCTAAATGGTTTCCAAACAATGAGATATCTGGTTTTGTCTCTTTGTGGGAACAAAAAAAAAAAAAAAGAAAAGGAAAAAAAAAAAGACCTAAAAAAGAACCCCAGTGAAATAGCCCCAAACCCTTCATACCATGAGATTCAGCATAATGAAGTTATTTTCGGCCATTTCCTGTATCTCTTCATTTTCTGCAAAAGCTTTCTTCAGTGCTAGAAAAGACATGATCATTTTGAAGTTCATCTGAAACTGCCTTTCCATCTGCGTTTAGGCACCACATTGGCCAGAGACTGGCCACATTGTTCCTGTCCCTGCTAATTCACATTCCTGAGGAGACACTTAGGGGCTCCAACACTGCTTTTTGGTTTTTTGACCCATGTCAGTATAACCTCCCAGCTATGAAAATGGAAGCTCTCTTCTGTTATTTGTGAGGGCTGTCATCTCAATGGATACCATGTCTCAGATGGACAAAAGTGCATTATTCTCAGAAAAGTCTTACTAGATCGATTTCAGCAGCCCTGAGCTTTTGTCCTTCTTTAGTTACTAGTTCAGGAGAGCCAAACAATATTAAATCTGTTCAACGAATCAGTAGCAAATTTATGCATCTTAACTTAAACTGCTAAGTGCAGCATTAGAGATAGCAGGACAGCAGCACTGAGTATTTTTCTCGTTCTTTTTTTGGATAGCTTCATAGTGGAGTGTTTGCAAATAACAGTAATAAATTCTTAGCTTTTCAAACACGTTTTTATTTACCTCTTTAAATAGTTTTCAGTAAGTGCATGGTAAATATGTAAGTAGGTGCAGTTTCTCATGAAAGTATTCACATAATTTTTACACTCAAAAAATCAAAATTACCTTGGCAGTATTGACAGTCTTCCAAATGATGAATTACCATCAGTGGCTTGTTACTTTATTAACAATAATAAAATATGTAGTTAGATCATTTGACAAATATATACAAATGGGTGACTTTACAAGCAGACTAGAAAAGGCAAATTACATTTAATTTTATGTTAACCCACAGTAAAACCACGATTTTTTTACAGACATTCTGTAAACAATTACAGAGATTTTTGAGAAATGGAAAAGGACATAACTCCTTCATAAAAGAAAGAAATAGAGAGATTTTTCATATCTAAATAGGTTTTCTAAAGTAAGATTCTAGAAGAAAGAAACAACAGAGCCATCATAATTTCATTCTTGGTTTGCATGTAATCAGACTGAAGAAGTATTTAATATTGCTTAGGTATGAATTTCTCCATAGTTAAGAAAACAAAAATAATCTGTATGAGCTAGAGTGAAATAATTTTTATAACATTGGGTTTACCATCAAATACTTCCATGAAAATTCCATGGTTTTTAAGGTTTCTGGAACAGATATACAGTAAATTATGTCTTCTGTAAATATTTCGGTAAAGTATCAGAACTTTATGTTTTTGGATGTCAAAACATTAACAAGTTCTCTGCATTTTCCCCTGTATTTTTTTTAAAGTTCAGCAAATCAGTTATTAATCTTGATCTGCTATCACTGTCATTAATTATTCAGTTCCTAGCCATTTTCATGTTACATGAAATTAATTGCCTTTCATTTTAAAAATAATTTCCCTTCAATTTAACAACATTATTATCTAAAACAAATTGCAAGAGACATTTAAATAATTAAATGAATCCTGAGATATATTTTCAGATGAGTCCCAGAGAAGACTCAGAATAAAACTTGCATTTCTACCAAGACAGTGGGAAACTGTGAGTACATCATGCACCTATGCCAACTGATAAAGTGTTGGGGAAAACATGAGAGGCAGTAGATCATCATGCGAGAGCAAATGTAACTGATTTTCAGATGTTAATCTTAAGGAAGTAATCAGAGGTACCTGATATTAAAAAAAAAAAACCAAAACACCCCACAACAGTTGTATTTCTCAAATTATAATACCTGCTTATCATTGCTTATTCAAATGACAACACTGCTCTTGTGACAAAGAAATGATAAGGTTAAACTATTGGCTCATGATGTTGATTCAGAGCCATAAGACCCCTACTACGGCTTTTACTTATAGAGACAAAATATGCTTTATTTAACTGGGTGGGCTGCAGCTCAGCTGCCATGGTGTTTCTTTGTTCTGTTTCATTACAGTATTTTCAGGCATGACTGATCAACACCTTTGTCTTTCAATTTGTTTTTAATCCCTTACCTTTTTTTCGCTTGATAAAGCCCTTCTTCGTAAGTTTGTACCCAGGTAATTTCATCTCCCCATCCTAGAAATATAACAAAAACATTAACTGGTGGCCAGGCAAGTAACTCATAACAAGTTGCTTTTTTAATATTTATCAATAGTAGTACACAAGTAGGATTTGGTTTTTTTGCAGTCAAAGTTTCCTGAACATTGTGGATATGCTTATTCTACATATCCTGATAGGTGCATTGAAAGATTTAAAAGCCCCAAACAATCAAACCCCTTCAAAAAAAACCTCAGCTGATTGAGTATCCAATTCAAGTCCTTTGGCAAACCTTTCAGATACCTTTTAAATACTCAGACATCCCTAAATCAGCACCCAAATCCTTTATATCTTTGTTGTCTGCTCCATATTTCATGTAGACCCTGGGGCTTAAAGAGAAAGTTGGCTTATAAAAGAGAAAAGAATAAAATATGACAGCTCAAATAAGATCAGCTTTAATATGAATGTTGTTAGAACAGTCTTGGGTTATAAACTTAGCTCCAAAGTAATGAATTTCAATTTACAAGTATTTAATTTAATTGCATAATTTTTTTCTTAAAAAAAGGCCTTTAAATAAAAACGTCCACTGAAACAAAAACCTTAATGAATCATCAGCTTCATAGTTCATCCATAGTCGGTAATACGCTGATATCAAGAAGCAAATTGTCCAGTTGGTTTCATGCCTTCAGATGCCAAAGACACCAACCGCTTTGTAGTAGATTCCTGCCTCCTGGACAGTACTGCTCCATGCATGATGGTCCTCAAGGGGATTGTAGAACAGCTTTTGGATCTGGACCAGGTTAAGGCTGTGTTTCTTCTGTGGTGTCTGGACAGTGCTAGGTTATGCAGATCTCAAGGGACAATTGCTTGTTAAGCGACTAGGTCATCTTTTCTTTCAGGGGAGTAATTTTGATTACTGATCTGTCCAGTTAATGGTGGGATTCTGGCATGCTGATCAGTGTGTTCCCAGCCTGGCTGAAGTCAACTGATGACATAGGTAAGTTCACAGAGGAGTCAGCAAGGGTCATTTTGCAGCAAGTTTGAGTATTCCCCTTTGATCCGTGAAAATTACAGGCAAAACGCTCAAGGCATCCCAAAAGGCCTGAATCAGGATGAAAACTGGTACTTGCTTTTCTGTCATTATTTTTTTCAAAGTTGCCAGAATTGAAGATATTCTGTTATCTTTTTATGAATTTAGCTATAGTGGGAAAAATAGATTCTGATATATGCAAGCTAGGTATAGATACCAGATGATAATAACCTTTCTCCAAGGATGCTTCTTAGGAGAAATGATTTGCAGTTTCAGTTTGGTTAGTCCAGGTTCTGGATGATTTTGTCAAGTGCTCCCTGAGCAACTAGTCTCAGATGGGATTTCTGTGGTAGGTGGGATTTTGCTAGTACTTTGTATAGAAAGACCTCAGACGTGAGCTGTGGGTTCTGCAGGCTTTGCATAGAAGGCAGAAGGGGTCAGGAAGGGAGCTGGAGATTTTTTGGGGTGAATTGGCCCAAAGAAGATGAAGAAGAGGAAAAAAATCTCGGTAACCTCTCTCTCTGCTTGTATTTCTAATGACTGATTAGACATAACATAAAATAGGGTCTTTAGTTAACACCCAGGTTGAAAGTTATGCACAGCAAGGAAGTGAATTATTCACTGCAAAGCGTGACTGTGACTTTGACGAAAAGGAAGAGAAAAAACAGTAGTGGTTCAGACTGTTGTTTTGTGTATAAAAATGGGTCTGTAGAAAAATTGTTCCATAGAAACCGGAGTTACGAAACTGTGTTTCAGTAGTTACTAAGTTGCCATAATAAAATATCTTTTAAACGGTATATGGATGAATATTTTTTCACCATTTTTCCTACAAATGCATCCTTATTTGGGAAACTCTGTTTAGGGTTTTTGCTTCTACTAGGTCACTGTGAATTATGTAAATTATGCAGGTTATATGAGGCCCTCAGCCATACCCTTAAGAGCAAACTGACAGAGTGAAATGACATGGAATAAAAAGATGCACTACCTGGAGTGTCACTTAACACTAGAGAAACACGTGTCAGTAAGTATATATGTGCTTCCACTTACATTCTAAATAAAAGCATTTGTTGACCTATATGATGAGATAAGGAGGTAACTATATACAGTAGATAATACAATACCTCTTGACAGTGTCTGAGGTGCTCTTTTTTCCTTTTTGATTGCCATTGCAAGGTTAGAAGAGACTGCAATTAGCAGGAGGGACAAGGCCAGTGTTGAATGGAGCATTATTTCCCTTTCAATGAAGCAAGGAGACTGGAAAACAAAGAACAGCTTTAGTCTAATGGATTTATCATCTGAAGCAGTGTAAATCAGTGTTAGTGGTATCCTAACAATCTATACTACAGGCACAGTTTGGGTTATTTCTCTGTGAGAAAAGTGCAAAATGGAGGTGTCTTATTTTATCGTGCAACACTGCTTTCAGTTGTCAAAATTAGTCTGCATGGGACAGTTCTTACTATGATGTGATCAGAGGCACAAAGTTCATTTCAGTTCACTTCTGGCCACCCAGCTTTTGATTCTTATGAAATAGTACAGTAATTGTAATACTGGATCATGATAATTTCAAGCCAGTGCTACTAGTTGTTAGGATTTTTTAATTTTAGTGACCTATAAAGTCATGTGATCTTTTCATGGATAGCTTTTTATGGATAGGGTTTTTGGTCAAAAGATGTCTCATGATACCTTCCTTAATTTTATTAAATAGGAAAATTGGCAAAGATTTGCCTCAGGTGTAATACATTTTAAATTGGCAAATGCCTCCAGAATGTTGAAATTGCCATCTTTTTTTAGCCTGGACCAGGCTAAAACCCAGGATGTTAAAGACTGTGAAATAAATAAATGTCAAAGTAATTTCCAGCTGTTTCTTGCAATAAAAACTTGAAAAATTTTAGCAGTCTTCATGGCATTTTTAAACTCTCTTTTCAACTCTACTCCTGCTGAATAAAACAATCCATCTGTGCTCCTAGCTGCTTCAGTATTCTGAAGATATTTGCTTCTCTTCATGACAAAGGTCATCATTCAGAAGTTCAGTAACTTTTGGTCTTGATAAAAGTCAAAGAACAAAAGCAATGGTTATGGAGAAGCATTACAAAGCCAATTTTTTTTTATTTTTTTAAGTCTTCTTTCTGTGTGGTACAGTTATCTTTATGCATTAAAACTCTGATATTTAGGTGGGTATCTGATGGTTTGAACTAAGTTAAAAATTACAATGCATGTAACCCAGGATACCTCCCAGTAGGCATATTGGTTCTCACTGGACATTCCACTTTCCAGAGGCTGAGCTTTAGGAGTTACCAGGATGACCCACTGAGAAAGTGATTTGACTTAAACACAAAAATAATTCCCCAAAGCACTTGTGCCTGTATTGCTAAAAATTAAAAAAAATAAAATAAAATCAAACTTGATTTAAAAGGTAATCTACAGTATGGAATTGCAGCCTTGTGCACTGGCAAAAGAAGATGCTGTGTGCTTCTTAAGGACATATGTCCTTAGGCTTGTTCAAGTTAGCTATTGTTGATTTAGTTTTAGAAAGGAGTCTGCTTTGGAGCTTACTAATTATGCACATTAATTTGATGTTTGGAGATTATTGATATTTAATAAGAAAAAGGTTTTCTAGTGTTTCCGAAAGAGAGACTATAACTTTCAGTTAAGTCTGGGGGGGGGTGGTGTGAAGATTTTTTGGTAGTAAAAATTCCATTTGAATTTTCCCAGTGTTTGTGCAGAACACTAATTTCAGTTGGCAAAACCACATCATTATACCCTGCTACTAAACTCTTGATGAATGAGTATTTGTAGCAACTCTATGTGAAAGTTAATAACTATCTTTAATGCCAGTTTATCCATTAGATGTTAACCATAAAATCTAGCATTTACATTAACTAGCTAAAATGATATTTAAACATAAATAGTTATGCCTTTGAAATCACACCAGATACTGTCTTTTTAAAGCAGGCATGGAATGCATGAATCAGTTCTTTCTTTCATGATATATTCATAAAAACATCAAAGTATAAACCTCTTCTTGTCATAGGATTAATTATATGAAGCTTAAATAATTGATTATCATCCTATCAGAAACAAATAAGGCTTTGGAAGGGTAATTTATGGAGCTGTAGCTGGAGGCAGTTTAAATTCAATATTCTGATTTTTTTGATGTTACATGATTCAATGTTATTTAGTTGATTAAGAGAAAAAAATGACAGCTAACACCATATAGATTGCCTTCATTTCTGTCAGAACAAACATTTTGCTAGCTAATCTCTAAGCATCTATCATTTGTCTTTTTTTTGTACAACTAGGCTTGCAATGCATTTATCAACTGTACCTCATTGCTTTACTAAAGGAAAGTTAAGAATGAGAAATACTTGCTCACCAGCAGCGATAAATTCTCCTGATGGAAGGTCCTTTTTCTGGAACTGATTAGTTAAAACTCAGTGTGATTTGAGCACAAAATACGTGTGCTGCCCAGGTCTCTGTGTAGCAACAACAGCACATTCATCCGGTAAAAAATGAGAGGAACCTTTTAGCTGAAAACCAAATTTGTGTATTTCTATCCTCCCCCTTCCTTTTCTGTGATCCCTCCAACTTTTGCTCTTGTGGGTTCCCATGCTTATACACTGAACCCTTAGATTTCTTTTCATCTTGGCTGGTATCAGGTGTCTTGTATGAGGATTGGAAATAAATAGTGGCTTATGTCTGCCTGCTATTTCCCCCCTCAAACAATCTGGCTTATGTCCAGTGAAAAAAGAAACCACCAATGAAAGCTGGAACTGTAGGTGCTTTTGTTCCCAGTGAATGGCTGGGTTCACTGGTGCTTGAAGATAGGTATGAATCTAATAGGAAGACACAAGGGTTACTTTGTTTGGAAGAGTATAATTAACAACTAAAACAAACTTTTTTTGAAGGAGAAATAAGATTATTTATTTAAAGAATATGGTTTAAAGTATCAGATTATTGCTTCTGTGAGTTGTAGTTTTAAAATGGTCTGTTGCTTTGGATATGATGCTTAATATAATTTTGACCTGACTAAAAAAGGAAAACTCTTTATTCATCATTTTTGCATAAAGAAGGTATTAGCTGGATAACCTTCCCCCTCTTGTTTGGATAGACTTTGTTAGGGAATTAGAAGGCACTCCTCTTTGGTTCTTCTTCTCCCGTGTGTTTATATGGACTGCATGGTTAAAATTTTTCTTCCTCCTTTTCAAGTAAAGTCTGACTTCCTATATGTCTTTGATGTTCTGATCTTCTGATGTTTATTGTCATTGTCATGTATATGATTAATGACATACAGTTCAGTATTATGCATTATCAAATATTTTTGTACCCAAAGGCACAAAATGTGATTGTCTGTATTTTTAGTGCTGAAGTGTTAAATCCCTTTAATATTTGTAACTGAGAATTCAAACTTGCATTTCCAGTTAAAAAAGTATAGTGACTGTATTTAAATCTGTGGCTTTAAGCTGAAAGAGGGAGGATTTAGATTAGATATTAGGAAAAAAATCTTTACTGTGAGGGTGGTGAGACACTGGAACAGATTGCCCAGAGAAGCTGTGGCTGCCCATCCCTGGCCAGGTTGGACAGGGTTTGAGCAACCTGGTCTAGTGGAAGGTGTCCTTCCTGTGGCAAAGGGTTGAAACAAGATGATCTTTAAGGTCCGTTTTACCCCAAACCGTTCTATGATTCTATGAATATACTTAGCTCCTGGAATAGCTGAAAAAAAAAAAAGATGTAGTTCAGTTACAAAAGAAATGCAGGCAGATATTTTTAAATCAAAGTGCTGTATTGCATTTATTCATTTACTTTTTTAAAAAAGAGTTATCTGCAATCAAACCAAGAGAGATTTAAAGAGCCTCCCTCCCTCCAAGCTAAGAGTTTTCACGTCGAAAGTCCAGGCATTGAAGCTTCAATTCTTCTTACCATTCAACTAATTACAGACCATTAAGTAGCTAGTAATATAAGAATTTTCCAAGTGTACTGAAGTGTATTGCTGCTCATCCTTGAGATATTGTGCTTTTCAACCATGAGATATTGTGTTCTTCACTGCAGAGGTTTCTATTGTAAGGAGTAAAGGGGTAGATATTCAATCAAATGGATTAAAATTAGTGCTAGGGTACCTGTCATCACCCTTTGACAGGATGATGTTCAGCAATTGGTCTTCCATGCTTTATATTTGAAGATCAGAATTTCAGCCTTTGTCAGTCTTTGCCATGGAGACATTGGCTGTCCTGATCAAATAGACTTGTCAAGATTTAATACTGGAAAAAAATAACTGTGATACTTTATAAATCCAAGCTGGATGCCTTCACTATACCTAGTCGGTCACCTCTTGTTATGTGGAACCTTATCAGCTCTCTGACTCTTACTTTCTTCTACTTGTATTCAGCGTCCACACCTACCTAGATGCTGAATCTCAGCACTGAGCTACATTTCTGCACTTATTTATTGAACTAGTTTGGTCTTGCTTATTGAAGCTGGGCAACTTAATTTCCAAGGTAATGTGGGCAAAAGGTGTTTCCATTTTTCTCTTCCATTCTAGGAGATTAATATTGGAGATATGAGTAACTTATGGATTAACTATGTATATACGGTTGTATCTAGGTCAAAATCAGGAAATGTAAGAATTAGCTAAGTATAGGGCAGACCAAAGTAGCAATAAAGCATGTGAAGAGGACAGACTTTCAGAAAAAGCAAGACAGTGCAGAATGACTGACACCTGTAATCACATGCTGCTGTTTTCACGTGAGTCCACATGCTGTGGATTTAGGTATGTATCCATAGATGTAGCCCATTTATGAAGTGTGAAATTGACTTTCTCATTTTTCTTCACATGGTGCTACACAAATGCTAATACATAAAAATCCCGACCCCACTGTATTGATCAGTTCCCTGATCTCACCCTTTCAGCAGCCTCATAAGTGTTTTCTCTGGTACCAGGCAGGAGATACCCCAAGGTAAGGAACAAGCAGCTAATCAGAGTGAAACATGACAACCCCGAGTGACATTTGCTCTCACTTATGCATACGTCTACATTAAAGTGATCAAGGATTGACTGCGTAACAGTAATACAATTTAGTCATATCAAATTGAAGTAATTGGCTGCAGCCTACAGCATGAGTTGGTGACAGAAGATAAGCATCACCATCAGTCTAAACAGTGTTTCCTATTCAAGACTGCAGAGATCTCTAGGGCTAGGTCATTCATCTTGCCACCTCTTTTCCAGTAGTGTTTGCACAGGTACGGCTTGCTTATATGATCCGGTTACAACGGTGTAATGAGCTACTCTGTGTCCACAAGAAATCTGTGGTCCCCCAGCATAAGTGCAGGCAATGCTGAGGTTAGTTAACTTGATAACCATCTCTGATTTGTTAACCCTTGTTACTTATTTGAGCCCTTAAGCTGAGTATGAATCTGAATTTGCTGAGTGCACAGTATGAATATCCATGGTATGAGAACAGAAGATAAAAGACAATTTCACATCTGAGAGAATTTCTAGGGAAAAAGATCCCACAGTGACACTTTTATTCTGTGGTTTCTCATACATTAGAGCTTCTTCTAATGACGGTAAGTGTAAAATCTGAATTACAGCAGACTTAGTAGAAGGAACCCCTATTGTAAGGAAAATTAAGTTTGCTAAATTCAAATTAAAATTAAAAATATCACTTTTGTTTTTGACTATTAAAAATAGACAATACTTCAATATTTGCAGAACTGAAACATTCCTGTTTGACACCTCCTCTCTGCTGCTCTTTGAACTCTTTGGATTCCATAGAAGCTGGCCTCTTCCTGTGTTCAGAGGAAGGTACGTGTCCTGGTTGAAGGATGATAATGTGAAGCATACCTCCACTGTGGTAAAAAAAGGGAATATTAAGACCCTCTAAAAAGTTGATTTCTGTTTTAGCTCCTCTGATGTAGGCACTTCGTTGGGTCTGCCAGTCAAGGTATCTTACCTTTGTAAGCGTTATAGTTTCAGAAGAAAGGGTGAAGTGGACCTGGTGAAATGTGTTGGAGAGAGCCTGCTAGCAGCACTGTCTGCTGCTACAGGCAAGCTGGTCTCACTGTGGGAAGCCAGGGAATATTTCCAACTCAATTGCCTTAAATCTTGACTGCATTTCCTCAGCAGATGAAAACAAATGGTTTGACCCTTTGTTTTGTAAGCCTGGCAGTATCAACTCCCTCCTCTATGACAGTAAGACAAAAGGCTCTGGGTTTAAAAAGAGAAGCAAAAACGCACTATCATCACTGATAGAGGAATAAAAAAGGATTGAAGGATTCAGGGTTTTGTGGTGAGTTACTTCTATATAAAAGATTTTGTTCTTTTTTCCTTATGAGTTGTTCCACAAAAGCATCAAGATGGGTGTGAATTCTTGTTAGTCCTGCTGCTTTTTATTTTGGCTTGGACCACACTGTAGTGATGACTGGGAGTTAAGTGCCTGCCCCATGGAAGTCAGTTGGCTTTAGCTTGGATGGTGTGAGAATTTTCCCAAGGAGTTTTAAAGTTTGCTACTTGTGCTGGGTATTGACTTTCAGGAGGCATTTGAGCAACCTGGGAACCTGCTAGTAAACTGAGATTCTCAACACTGGTGGGGTTAATCCCACTGTTAGGAAAGTCTACACTAGGTATATAATATGTGTCCAGTTGCTCTTTAGTTCATTGGTACCCTGGAGTGGTATGGTGGAGCACTGATATACATTATGTATATGTATACATATACATATGAAAAACTGCTGAAAAACTATGTCTCATGCAAGTTATAAAGCATCTCGAAGCCTGATGAGCCATCCACATCCACCTTTGGGAAGGTAGAAAATAAGGTTTGTTGGCTGAAATTCATATGGCAGCAGCTCACTCACCTATATGGAGCTCAGCTGCAGTCCTGCATGGTGAAGCTTATCCACCTTGGGAAAAGAGCTCTCACAAAAGCTGTCCTTGTTCTTCACCCTACCCTGTAAACCATGCTGTGAGGAATGCCTCTCCTGCCTTGGAGAGGCAAGATACCAACCAAAATCAGGCAAGATACCAAGCTGATAAGATGAATTCTCAAGATCAACCAACTTCACAAAAAACAAACCGAAATACCTCAGGGCAAAGACCTGCAGAGTATTGCCTCAGTGACTAAGGCAGCATGAATATTAGTTTGTAATACGCATCTATTATCTTAAAATTTTAATTGCACATATGCATGTGTGGAAAGATTTATAATGAGTTAAGTGATGATGGACAACATAGCAATGTTTGACCTTATTTTTTTTTTACATTTTTATTTACTTTGGAAGGTTGATATTACAGAGAGCTCCTAGATCTGCTTTTAAAAACTGTTCTGATTCATCCATAAGGATATTAACCAGGGCACCATGGTAGGTAGATTTTTCTTCTTTGTTTTTGAACCTGCTAAAGATAACTGTCTTAACGTGTGTAACTCAAGTGCATGGTGGAGTAAGCAAACATTGTCAGTAGTGTAATTTTTCAAAGCCTGTTGTAAAGAAAATCTTCAAAATACCAGAAGGCCTTAGTTTTATAATTAATACTTTTTACCCCTTGGCAGTCAGAATGGTTAGTTTTCTCAGGCATAACATAAAGAGTTTTATTTCATGCTGGCATCCTGAAAGCTTTTCTTGCCCTGTTTAAATTCTGCTGTTCAAAGTCTTATTTACTTCTGACTCATTATACCATAAAACTGAGGTGAGCTGTGTTAATTCAGATAAAAGCTAGTGATTATAATAAATTTTAAAGATTTTACCTCACTAGGACAGCCCTTGGTGACATTAGGATTGAAAAATGTTGACGGGAAGGAGCTGTGGAGTCCTTGCATCTGTTTTGGATAAAGGTGGTACCTCCAGCTAATGCTCACCAGCAGCGGGACTGATCATAGGCTGATTTGGAAGGTTAAAGACTTGCTGTTGATCTCCCTCCCCAAAAAGAAAGGCTGCTGCTGAAGCTCTTGCTCTCTTCAAATCTGCCATAGCCCGTGAGACCACAGCTCCTGTGACAGCTGTAATGCAGCATCACTCCTTCAACACCTATTGATAACTCTACCAAAGACTTTCACACATGTCCGATGTACCTTTGCAAATCAATACAAAGTTAATTAGGAGATTATACAGATAAGATGCTCAAACAAATTTTACACTGAACAACAGCAGAAAGCTTGACAGAGCACATAGTTTTATGGATGATAGGTAGCTCTATCTGCTAACACAGGTTACGGGTGTGCAGTGGGTCTGGATCTCAGGACACAATCAAGCAGCACATAGTACCAGAGCTGAGAAATACACTTCAGGCTTAGAGTGCTGAGCATGAGCTTTCACTCTCCAAAACAAATGAATAAATTGAAAAACCCTGCAAGTGTCTGGCTTAGGTTTTGACTGACAGCCAAAAATCACTATTTGAAAATGTCTGGTTCATTTCAGTAAAGCCATTTAAAGAAACATAGATCTGACATGCTGCTTTGTTTCTGTGTGTGTCTTTCAAAATAGTCACCATTGTGAAGACAAGGCTTCTGGTATTACAAACTATTTCACAGCAGATGCACTTCTTACTTTTTAATTTATCTTTCCTAAAAGTGGAGCTCTAGGTAAGGCTCAAGTGAACAAACTACTCCAGTGTTGCCTGAGTCACAGTGGTTTGATTCCACTGGACCACTATACTTATTTAGCTTTATATTCCTATAAGGACATTGTTAAGAAACGTAAACATAATAGTATAACTGGAAAAACTTTTATTGAGTTAGTTTTTACAGTGGTTTATACTGGCTGCAAACTATATTCGCTGCTTCCCAGGACCATGTCTATGTTTTCACTTCTAAACTTTCATCTTATTCCAGTACTGTCACCTCTAGCCACATCCAGGGTTTTCTCTGCATTTTTGGGGAACTGGCTCCTCCATCCTTAAACTGTCCTGTGGTACAGCCCCTGGAAAACTTGGTTCCAGGCTTAATCGGCACCACACTGTCAGCTGTTCTGCAGCTCTGTGTCCCTGTGACTCATTACTGTCTATTGGCTTCCACTTCCCAATGAGATTATTTTCCTCCCTTCTATGCTTCTCAGACTTCCCAGACACTTTTATAGATATAAAGCTTTGAAGACTGTCAGGGGGAAAATGTAATTTACTATTTTGAATGAATTTTGCTGAGATTTACAGAATAAATGTTTTGATAAATAAAAGAAAACCAGTGCTGGATGTTATTGGCTCCTTCCTTTAGTTCAAAAGTACAAACTGTTCTGGCCAGTATGGGTTTTTAGTGCCATGTGAGCCCAAACAGGCAGAGCTTGCCCTTCTACCAGCAGATCCTCCTGTTGCACTGCGGTTCTAGCCATGCGGTTTTCAAATAACCTTCTAGGCTTCTGCTAAAGAAAAGCCATGTTTATTTGTATCCAGGTGGCTCTCCACCTGATTATTAGATGTAGATATAGAGATGCAGAGCAATAGCAAGGGGAAGCCCTGGAAGCTGTTTTGGCCTCCCAAGCTCCTTGGTGCACCCAAGGGCATGCACTGCCAGCCAGAAGGAGGGGTACCTCACGCTCCCTGCCTGTGGTTAGGCAGATCCTGACTGCTGTGAAGGAGCATGAAGAGCTGCCACCTGCGTACTTTTATTTTACCATCTCAGTAAAGTCCCTTGGAAACATCTTTCCAAAGGGACCTGATACAGATACAGCTCCCAGAGCTGTTTTCTGTTTACAGTCCTTAATGAGAAAAGGAGAGAGTTGTGTGTCCTGTAATTCTGGAGCACAGTGGGTAAGCCTAGAAGTATGGCACATCCTCAGGCCTCCCAGTGTTCTCCCTACCAGCAGACTGCCTATGCACAGGGTTGTGTTAATTCAGTCACATGGCAGAGGAGGAGTGGGGGGCTGCTGGAATGAGCCTTTACCCAAGGTTTCTTCGATCTTAGATGGCATGAGGACCTTCAGAAGGTCCCTGTACTCCTCTGCTCCGGCTCCTTCTGGAGGGATGAGGGGCACCTGCATGCTGCTGTGCTCTGCCATCACGGACATTGCAGGGGAGAGGGCTGGGGTGCAGAGTGGTGCCCAGGCAGATCCAGCCTGTGCCTTGTGCATGAGCATCAACAGCTTTGTGTTAGTTCTCTTTTTATATGCTGAACTAGCAACATATCAGGAATGACTTGTAGCAGGCAGTAACTAAGCCTTTATGGTCAAGTGCATTTTTTCCTCTATTTTCAATGTTAACTGCTCCAGATATGAACAGGTATCTTCCTTCTCGAAGTGTATGCCATTTTACAGAGCTGAAAACTTGCAGAAATGGGTTTTTACCCCACCTGAATAGACTATGTTTTCTTTATTCCAATAAATTATGAAGTCTTACTTACATTGTGGGTTGAGAAAAAGATATGTAGGATTAATTTTGCTCTCAGAATTATGTATTTTTAATTTTTTTAGTGATTCCAATGTCTTGTGGAGGTGTATTTCCAAAAGCTGTTAGAATGGCTCAGTAAGTCTTTGAGGAGTCTAAAGTAATTTGAGAACAAACTTAATTATGTTTGAGTTTCTGGATAATGCAATGTGGTGTTTGAATTCAATGAATGACTTACTGAAGCTTCAACATCTAAAGAAAATTAAATGCAAACACCACTGTAGCTGGAGGATTTGGGTGGGATTTCTGTAGAGCAAACATGATCTTTCAGTATTTATGGTTAAACAACCCTTTAAGTCTATTGATGTGGTCCATAAGACAAGAATTTGATCATTCCCTATGCCTCTAGTTGGCAGTGTTGCATTACTAATAGGAAAAGAACAAATGGTTTTATTTTAACATTGCTAGATTCCAGTGATAAGCGCAGAATAAAAATCATTTAAATATAAAAGTGATTGCATATAAAAAATCCACAAAGTTTGGAAAACCAGTTAAAATCCTAAAATCAGTTTTGAAGAATCAGATTTATATTTCTTTTTTTAACAGCCTCCTCTTTTTTTTTTTTCTTTTTTTTTTTTTTAATGCATATAAAGTAATTTGAGAGTGGGGAGGGTTAAGTACCCAGACCAGATTTTAAGGAATAGAGCCAGGAAATTCAGCATGTGTTTTGGAAGAGATTGAGAGCTCTGAAATATTCAATGAAACTTTCTGACTGCCACAAGAAATGAAAAGCGGCTGCGTTCCCCTACAGTTAAGACTGTCCCAATAAAGACTTCACAAGCAAGAATGCTCTCCAGAAACACATTGGACTACTTTGCTGCAGCTGTGAGAGTGAGTCAACCAGGCCTCTGTTAAAAGAGATGCCTGTTGCTGCAATGTTTCTGTGATGTTTCCCTGCAGTGACATCACTGTATCTGCTTTAAAACGTAGTACCATCTAAAAATCACAATACATAGTGTGCTGTAAAATGAGAGTGTTTACAGTATCTTTTAGTGTTTCAGGTTTCTATACAGGTATTCCTTTAACTTTTACTATAACAAGGGATTTATCCCAGGGCTTGTTTCCACGAAGGACTGACGCAAGAGGGCACAAGAGCAACTCAGTATTGCTCAGCTTTTGTCTCCCTTTCTATTCTCTGTTCTTCAGCCAAACCTTGATCCTGCAAGATTTTGAGTCGTTGGTCCCATTCCAGCACTGCACTTGGTACATATTTAATTTTAGGCACATTAGCAACTCCACTGATGTCCATAGGACCACTCATATGCTTAAAGTTAAGCATGCTCTGGAGTGTCTATACTGGATCAGAGAATATCGGCTTGTGGTCTCTGGCAAGCCTCCAGTAAGGCTTCTCCTAAGGGAGCCAGACAAACGTCTCTTCTGGTGTGAACCTGTCCTGGTGCAGCCATGTTTATCCCCAACAGCCAGTTGCTAAAAAGGGACTGTAGCTAATCATTCCTCACTGATGGAGCAGACCATGCTTTTTTACCAGCAGAAAGGTTTCAGCTTTGGCCACTGCAATATTGAACTCCTTCACTGAGCACCTGCCCTGATCCCTTCAGTGGTGCTCACCCATTACCCTAAATCTGAGCTTCTTCACTGCAATGGATCTGTGAAGCTGTCATCCTTTCATCTACAACCTGTTGCTGTCACATGGAGCACTTTCAGTCTGAAAAGGATAAGTGACAACAGACTTCCATATTGCTAAAATAGAAAGCTGCTTTCGCATATATTGTTCTTCATAATATATGTAAATATTTAGTATATCCAGAAAACTTAAATGAGAAGTTAAAAAGAAAAACCCAACAACAAATAAAACTTGTACAGCTTGCTAAGGCCTTCTGTTGATACAGTTTCTATCTGAGAAGCAGGACAAAATTAGCATTATCAAATTGGAAACAATTTCACTTTGAGTAGAGTGGCAGAGATAGAGACTGGGAACATATAAAATTACATGCGAATACCTTGAAACATTGACAGGTATCCCAGATGTTGCTTTTCTTTATCTCCAGGGCCATTACAAGCTGTTAAATATCGCAGCATGGCTTCTACAGAGTGACAGTTGGCTTTCAGTGTTGGAATATAGTTTTAGCCTGTCCGAACATAACTTTTTGCTATTTTATTGTTATATTTATAGCCCAAATAGTTGATGCAGAAAATTCTTTAGCTTCAGATTAGCTTCTAGCCACAGTATTTTCTCATTGCTGCTTTTTTAAAGCGAAGGGTTAACAGAATACAGACAGAGACATAACACTGAGTCATCAAGTGCTGCTTTCTTCTGAAAGCATCCACACTACATTATTCTGCTTATATATGCATTAAAGTTACTTAGGATTTTTGCCCATTCTTCTTTCTCAAGCCTGCCATTGAAACTTACTTGTTTCTAAGATGTGGATGAGTGGGCCTTCACAGTGAGGAAAACTGGAACAACTTGCATTATTCCCTGTAGGAATATTCAGTCAGGTAGTATCCCTAAAGCCACTACTTCAGGCAATGGAGATGAACAGACATGACTGAAAACATATAGGTTAAGTGTGGCTAAGTCACCATCTGGAGAAGCCAGATGGGACCCTGATAGGAAGCACAACATAAAGGGACCTTAGGAGATTTGCTCCCATCAACTGATAGTCCCTTTAGATATCTTTCCAGTCACATCTGTGGAAGATCTTGCTGTATCAGCATTCTTTCTTAGCATGTACATAGATGATGTTAGCTCACCAACCCCCCCCCCCCAAAAAAAAAAACAACCTAAAAACCCCATTTAATAGATTTCAAATCTGAAAGTCTAGATATCTGAAACACTAAAATTAGAGCTAACATTAACAACTCTATTATGTGCCCTAGCCATCAACATTCACCTGCTTAACTGATATTCTGCTGACGATCATTTCCAAAGCCTGCATAATAGCTTCCAGCTGTGGCACGTTTCCTCAAATGGTTTGGGTTTTTTTTCAGAATAAAGGACGAGATGGCCGAAGTTGCATTAAATGGCTCAGTGTCCGGCTGGAGGCCAGTGACAAGTGGTGTCCCTCAGGGATCGGTGTTGGGACCGGTCTTGTTCAACATCTTTGTCGCTGACATGGACAGTGGGAT
>JBCJKH010065190.1:0-10618 GCA_039877255.1 Loriculus beryllinus | reverse complement strand
ACCATGCTCTGCACTTCGGGGTGGCCACCCCAGAGGCTGGGTTCTGCTGTGTTAATTGTTTGTTTGACTGCCACTCTCTGCCTCTGGCAGGTGAGATGCTGCAGCTGAATTACGTGCCTCTGAGCTGTTCCTCTTTCCCTGTACTTGAGCATTTCAAGTTATCTCAAACCTTTTTCAAAAGGGAATTACAGCATCTTGCTGGGCAAGTTCATACAAAGCTCCTGATACTGTAATGGGATCATACTAGTCTTATGCAGAAAACTTATCTCATTGAAAACCCTACATGGTCAATGCTACGTCTCAGAACCACGTCTCAGTACAGCCCTTTCCATGGCTGAGTTCCATTATCCGACAATTCAATTGTTCAGTGATTCTTCTTATACTGGTGGTGTTTGCAAAGAGACAGGTACCAAGAGCACCCCTATATGGAGATATCTGGAGGATCTGACAACCATCAGCAGTGCTGGCTGGTTTCCCTTTTGCAGCAGAGCTTTGCAATATAGAAATACGGGTGGAGATAGATGTCTTCACATGGGGTTCCCATACCAGCAGTGAGATTTGGGGGTGGATGAGGGATGTCTTGTTGACATCAAACACAGACAAAAGCTTTGAAGTGGAATGCTTTGCTGTGCAGTGAATGAACCCTACTGCCACTCTTATACAAGTGCCCTGGGAAAAGCCAGAGATATGGGAAAAGTAGAGACTTATCCCTTAGGAGATCAGGAGATACTCATGAATGATTGTGGTTTAATTCCAGTAATTTACTGCCCGTAATTAATAGCTGCAGTTGTATGCATTTTCAGGACCAAACTGGTGAGCTCTCTGTATCCCTGCTCTCTGTATCCTGCTGACTATGCTTCTGTATCTTGGGACTAGAGAGAGCACAGCTCCTGCCGTGGATGGCTTTGCTAACTGATCATGTAACCCAGTGCATCCCTTGCAGTGGGCATGGCTCTCTCAGCCCCTCAAATCCTCCTCTGGAAGTAATTTGGTATTCCCCAGTCATTGACAAAATGAAGTGCCAGGTGAATGCCAGCAGTTAGTCCATGCCACATTTGAGTCTCTAATACAATTTCTGGTATTTTAGATCTGAAGTTTAGACCAGAATTTCAGATCTTTTTCCCAAAAGAAACGGCATATCTAATTTACCAGAAGCTATGATCCTCTCTCACATGCTCCTGATGGGGTTGCTTGCATGCAAATCCCTCCTCATCATTTGTTCATAACCTGTCTAGATGTGGCAGAATAAGGTTTCATTAATAATGTTTGTGTGCCGATGGCATGGGGCCGAGTCACCGCTTGCAGTACACAAGGCAAGACAAAGCTGCAGAATGTCTATTAATAAACACGATAATCCATACCTTTGTGAGTAAAAGTTGCACGTCTCTGCCGAAGAGACAGCCCTTTGTTGAAATAGTGATTTATTGCTATTAAAGCTATGTGATTAGCCAAGCTTGGAAAGCAGACCCAGAAATTCTCACGGCTGCCTACTCACATGATGAGTTTCACCAAGCATGGAAACACAGGAACATTTTATCAAGTCAGAACTTTGGAGGAACACGTTTAATTCCAAGGTCAATTCCTGACGATGGGGTTGGGGATTTTCAGTCACAAAGTTACTGCAGGATTTATAATGAATTTTACCTTTGAAATGCTAAAAGGTTCATACATACTCCTCTCACCCACCCCTCACCCCCCCCCCCCCCGAAAAAATAGAGACAGAAAGATTGCTGTGATAAAGCCAAATGATATGGCGTCAATCTGCCATCTGTTGTGCACTGTGGTTTCTAATGATCAAGGTGAAAACTTTGGTAGGCTGTAAAAGCGGGAAATAACAACTCCCTGCAGTAAACACTTGAGGTACAGTCAACGTGAGATAATACAGGATGGAATTACGATTGAGTTCAGCCATATCATAAGCAAATCTAAACACTGATAGCCAAGGAGGGACATTCAGCCTGAAAACATGATAATTTATAGATGAACCAAGTAGGGATCTGTAGTGAAGATCTGATGAGGTTTGGAAAGGGAGAATTGCCAGCATTAGTGTGAAAACTGTCCTCCTCTGAATAACCCCACAGAGCCCTGGAGCATGCTTTGCCATGTGCTTTCTGCTAATCTTCACGTACATCAGTAAATGGACATTCATTTGGAGCAGGTCCTTTATGTGCCCGTCCACCCTTTGCTGGCTCATTTTAATTGTCTCGGATACCTCAATAACAGAATAATATGGATGAGACCATGAAACTCCTCATATAATTAAGAGTCACTGAAAACTCTTTGGATGGCCACCTTTATGCTCTTATTTTAACAGGCTTGAAAGGCAATGTTTTCTCTACTTTTTCTCCTAAAGGATGCTTTCCTTGTCACTTGTGCCAAATCAGAAGATGTTTTTCGTTCACAAAGGAAGAGTTCCATTTCAAAATGGTTGCTCTTGCTGTCTTCTCACTGGGGCTGAGCTCATCATTACAGTTCTTTCTTTTGATGTGGTGACTGAGATGATTTGGCCTTGGAGGAGTGAGGCCATCAGGCTTCAGAGCAAGGACCTTGTTGGTTCATAATGGGTAACCTAGGCTTTCATCTTCTCCATTACACCTATGGAGGAGCAGGGAGATATAAACTATGCAGTAATTACCCATTTAAATGGCCAGATAAGGAGCGAAGGAGAGCTTTTGTGCAAAGGTGCAGCTATTTTTCATTTACTTCTTCCATGGGAGATCTTTCCTCTGGTTTTACACAAGACACTCTTTCACTCTGAATATCTAAGAAATGCTAACAGGAATCTGCATGCTGATTGCATGAAGATCATCAGGGTGCACTGGATGGATGATATATCAGTTCTTAGGAAAAGATAGTGATGGATTTGCAAGCCTGCATTCATCTGACATGCTGCAAACCTTGCGGACAAGGTCAGCAGGTGCAGGCTGGGGCAGATTTCATGAACATAACTGATGAAATCCTGCCAGGCAGCCAGAATCCTGCAGGAGGATGCTCCTTGTGCCAACGGCTCTGCTTGAAAGCAGATTGCAAAGCATAAATCTGAAGCCACAGCACTATGATAGACTCAGCCCATTTCATGGGGTTCCAGCCTCTGAAAGGGGTTGCAATCACAGGGTGCTGGGCTCACCATCTGTGCCGTTGCCAGGAAAATAACCCACTGTTACTTGTGGAGCCCATGGCATTGCAAAGGCTGACAGTGCACAGCTCCAGAACATACCTAACCTCATGATGGGAGCCTCATCTGTGGCTGCTGAAGATAGAAATCAAAACTGAGGGGACTGTACTGTTTGTTGTCTCTCCCTGTCCTTCCCAGTACCTGCTGAACCCGCTGGCCAGCACCAGCCGAATCGAAGACCAGTGAGGAGACCTTAAAGGTATTGAAGAATTTAGATCTTAGGCAGAGCAGAGTGACCCAGATTACTGCAACAGGAGCAACCACAGTGAGAGGCCAGCAGTTGTCTGCTTAATTTGGCTTGGGTACAAGCAAATGAGTATGGGCTGCTGGCCAGGCAGGGAGCACGGCACAGCTGGCACAGCCCAAACTGACGGATGTTGATGAGGGAGCTGAGGGTGAGCATGGTGGAGGAGTGCAGGTGTATCAGTCCCACTGCTTGTGGGCTGATGCACACAAGGGCTTGGGTAAGGTCCGTGCCAATATGCTGCATGACCCAGTGTACAACAAGGTAATCCCTTGCTCAGATGAAAGGCTGAGGAATGATGCTGTGCTCGATGAAAGAGAGAGGCAAATGCTGTTTGATCAGTGCAGCGCCCTAGGCTCTTGTCCCTGCAGTGTGCTTTGATTGTTTCTCCCTGTATCTTCCTACATGGGCAAAATCAGACTGAAGACATCAAGCAGGTCACTGTTTGGCTCTCTGCTCTGATCACTTCTGTCATGCTCCTCGGCCTGCCCTGTGCCTACCCCTTCACAGCTTTCAAGACATATGGGACTAAGAAACTGGGTCTTATCCCAGGATATGGTGAAGTGGACAGGGGCCTCTCCGTTTCTGTCAGTGTGGAAGAGCATCCACCAAGTGCAGCATCCTGGGAATTTAGCATCACAGAGCCAGGCACTGTTTGGAAAGCCTGCAAGCTGTTAGATTAAAGGCAGATGCCTCAGGGACAGAGAGAGGCAGATTATTATATTACTACTTCAGAAAGAGCTGATTCTGCAAATAATCACTGTTTTTCAGGTGATAGCTGATTTTTAGGGTTTTCTTTTAAATGCATCCATGAAAGTGTTGCATTGCAAAGACTCTGCAAATACATCCAGGGTTCATGAACTGACAGATAAAAAGGATGCCCAAGGTGGGATGTGCTGAAGAGCAGTGTATCACAACCACCGCACAGAAGTGCAGCAGGGCACTGTGATGCAGCACAAGAAGGGATTTGGGCTCAGAGCAATGCTTAGATGCATACATATGCCCTGGGCTTCCTCTCTGTCTGCAGTGGGGTCACATTTAGGGGTGACCATCAGCTCCATGGCCAGCAACCAGCCTGTGGCTCTAATTCAGCTGTTTTATAAGGAGTAACACTGATTTGGAGAGAGAACCCCCCTGAAATCCAGCCATTATCTGGTGCATGGGGCAGGGAGCCAGTGTGCCGCACAGCAGTAAAGCCCTGAGCAAAGCAGTCTCTGAGCAGCTCCATGCAGCCTCACAGAATGGTCCTCCCTGCAGAGTAACAGTACAAGCCGTCTCTGACCAAAAGCCTTAGTAATGGAGCTGTTTTGTTAATGGTCCCCTGCACAGCCGTTAGTTCTTAAAGAGGATTTACATTACAGCCAGCTGCTATGAAGATGTTTTATTGGTATAGTAAATACAGCAAGAGGAAGACTTTTAGTCTTGGGCTTTCCTGATGCACAATTCACAGCCCTTTGTGTCAGAGGCTAAAATCTATCCTGTTGTATGCTTTAAGGTACTCCCTTGTCCCCCCAGCTTGGCCAGCCCACAACCACCCTTAGGTGCTTCCTTCCCACCTGCTTCCCGAGTCTCCTGCTCCTGGCTGAAAGATGGGGGAATTGTGAGAGAAGAACTGCAGTGGGAAGTGAAACGGTGAATTCTCACACGGCAATCTGTTCGATGTGAGCCAGAGGAACATGAGGAATGCTGCAGTAACAGGCAGAGGCGATCCTTTCCCTAGTGCCTCTAGAGAACGCATGCGCAACAGCAGGGCTTAAACTCATCTCTTCTTGCTTCGTTTTGCTTGGTGGGTGGCTTATGGATCAGTCCTTCCACTGTGTTTGCCCACAGGGGACAAGAAGATGCCTCACTTCATGTGGAGGTACCCAGGCACAATGTACGACAGCAAGTGTGCATCACACACAGTCCCAGGAGTGATGCCTGGTAATACTGAATGACTGTGAGGGCACTAACAACAATGCAGCAGCATAAGGGGCTTTATCCCTGCTCAGCCTCTGTGGTCATTGTTTGACACCTCAACCATCAAGCTTGCCCCAGGGTGCTTAGCAATGTGTGATGGGAAGCAGAGGGAGGGTCTGTAGTTGTTCCCCTTCCCCAGGATGTATAGGCAGAAACCGTGGGACTAGGATCCCTGCAGATCCAAGCCAGCAGCTCAGAGTGGCACCAGAGGACTTTGTGAATGACCCACAGACACTGCATGGATTAGGGAAGGCTCAGAGCAGAAGCAGAGGTGCAGGAAAATATATGCCGTGTCTGCCCACTGAGGTGTGAGCCATTAGAATTACACAGGATGTTATTTTCCCTTTTGCAAGTCATGCCTGAAATCTGGTCTCATAAATGAGCTTGTTTTTATTAGAGGGAACTTGCCTTTACTGGGTCATAAATCTGAATGTGAATGCTAATTTTATTGCTCTGCATCTAGAGGATAGCAAACCCAAAAACATTACAATCCAGATAGCGCGGCCAAAAGCACAGACACCACATCTGCAGTGTTTCTGAGGAATTTCAAGCAGGACACGAGCGCTGCCTCCTCCCTCCCTGGTCAGTGCTCTGGAGCTGATGGAGGCGAGCAGAGTTCACAGTGTAAGTTGGAAGTAAATAGTGATGAAGCATTGGTCATCTTGAATGGTGTGACCCCATAGTTAAGGTATTGTTTGGAAGTTCCTACAGCACTTGCTTAGGGTCCAGGTTATGGCAGTAGAGCAGGTTGTCTCTTGTATTCCTCTCTGCTGTAGCCGATACTGCAGCTCCCGGGTCTGGGTGCAGTGCTGCCTATGAACTAGCACTAAGCACCATGGCACTGCAGGGAACAAGCCCAGCAAAGCTCCAGAGGAGGCTGGTGGTGTTAGCTGCCTCACACTGATTTCCTTAAGCACAAATCAAGTTGTTTATCTCCTGAATTATTTGTTGGGAACATTTTCTTCAGAGCTCTGGTGGAAAAGCGCTGGCTATATAAGCAAAGAAGGAAACCACATGATGTCAGGGCACTGTGAATAGAACACACTTGCCCACAATAAAAGCTCTTGGAGGTGCCTTGCCTACCTTGCTTCTTCAGAGAAGACATTTCAAATGTAGTAGATTACTCTGTCCGCAGTGCTCATGTTACAGCTGAGCCTAAACCAGAAATTCTTCCTGGGAAAGCAATAAGAGTGAAGTGTTTAATTTTTTTGGCCAACACTTCTTTGCTGGCAAAAGAAACTTTATGCTGGCATAGCTGCCTTCACATGACTTCTGCTGGCGCAGAAATGTCATGAAAAAATGGGATCCCTAAGGAGCATTGCGGTGCTGGCAAAGCTTTTATCGCTAACTCAGTCCTGGAGATAATTTGTGACTGTAACTAGAGTCAGTGTGTTTTTGCTGGTGTAGCTTATGTCATGGCTTTGAATAAATGAAACGATGATTTTAAAGTTACTTTGGCAAAGATTTTTGGTGCAGACAGCACAGATGTGTTGATTAATAACAGATACACAGGCACACAACACAAGCATTAGAAAGGTGGTTTTGTGATGAACATTAAAGGTGCTGATTAACTCTCTGCTGGCAAGTGTTAAAGCCGTGAAATGTGCTGACCCTGCTCATGGGCACCTCAGCAGATCAAAGGAAGGAACAGAGTTGCTCGGTGGCTTCCATTACTGACCATGGCATGCAGCAAAGTGGTGCATTGCCCTGTATGAAAAGTGGCTGGGCTGTTAAATGAGGTACAGATTTGTAGTTGTTCTCTCTCTTGGTAATGATTTCCAAGGTTAGTTTAAAGAAATAGCTTATTGAAGTGATATCTTTTGATATTAACTCGGGAAAACCAAAAATTGATGTAGTCCCTTCAAACATGGGCAAAGACAGAAATGGCTTTGAGCAAAGGCACAGCATTGTCAACCTCCAAAAGCAGTCTGAGAAGCACAGATACAAAGCAGGGGCTGGCTGCAGGTTATAACGGCCTGATCCTACCCACTCCGTTTCCCTGTTCGTGTGGGAAAACCTGGATAAGCAAACAATGAAACCTGTTCATTTGATGATTCAAATGAATTCAGCTACAAGGCACTGCGATGTGGTGCTGCAGTGAGGTTGTAGTTAGCTGGGGTATGTGTCACTCAGCAGCTCTAAAGGTTTGATTTTCTTTCTGGCATTGTAACAGGACCCACTCAATGCATGTTTCTAAGCTGTTTTCACCACCTGAATTTGCAGTGAGGATGGTTATTCTCTTTCCCACTAACATACCACTTACAGTTTGGAAATGGGTGCTGGTCCAAGGGATGTCGGTCAGTCCAGCTGAAAGACCTCAGCTGGTCTTGTAGGACGCTTCTTTTTTGGCTTTGAAAACCTGTGCAAAGGTACTGAACTCAGCCAGGAGAGATTGACCTGAATGTCCTAGAGACCCATATACCACCATGAGTATATTGTTCACCCCAGAAATCTGTAAGAAATGATTTGGCTTCCATTTAGAGCCTATTTGTAGCTTCTCGTCCAGAGGCATGCCTAAGCCGCCTCCTTTCCCATCTGCACTTCAAATGTCTCAGAATGCAAAAGTGTGTGGAGCAGGATCTTCCTCCCAAGACAGTCCTGAAAGCCATCTTAAATTATAGTTCTTGCGTGAAAAATGAGTCATGTAGAACCTCAACATTCTCTGCCTTCTTTGAGTAGTTTGAAGCCAAGTTTTCCTAGTTTTCTTTTTTAACTTTATCTGGAGATTTGATATGCACTTCTTAAAATTATTTCCCTTTAAAACACTGTGCTCACCCCCAAATTTTAAATATCTTTGGGGGCAGAAGGTTGGAGCAGATAACTTTTGATATAAATATCTCACATGTTACTAAGTTATTGTTGGAGCAGGTAACTTTTGATATGAATACCTCACAGGTTAATAAAGTGTTAGTGACTTGGTGCCTTTATATAGCATTTGCTTCTAAATCCTAAAGTCAAAACCCACTATCCAAGGCAAACATCACACCAGTCCCTGAGAGCTACACAGCTGAGTGACACTTGGTGCCTTCCTGTTGCTGGAGAGGGGGAGCAGCCATTCCAGCTGCTGGTGGCTTGGCTGTTGAGCAGCTCTGCAGCCTGTTCTGCTCAGCATGTAGATAACCTTCTTGTTGGATCTGCCAGGATGAATAAGGGCAGGGATAGAGTCAAGTGCAAGCCTTTCAGACAGTGAGACTTGTGGTCAAGACATCCCATCTCTTGCTGGGCTGCTCCCTGCCACTGGGCCACATCATCCATGCATCCAAAATGCCTGCTTGGGGGTGGATGCTTCTCCAAGTTTGGCCGTCTGTTCTCAGCCCTTGTTGGCATAGAAACACCCTTTCCAATTAACCTGCAAAACACGCACATACCGAAATATTCTGCAAACAAATGATCTTCTTTTTTCCTTCTGTCTTTCTTTTTTCCTCTTTTCTCTGTGAGAATGAGGAGTCAGGAGAAGTGTGAACCTGGGTCTTTTTGATTTTGGAGCATTTCAGGCTCTCTGCAGACTGTTGCCAGGCTGTGTAGCTGCTCCCTACCGATAGGAACAGGCAGACAAAATACAAAGCAATCAAATTTCACCTCTCATTCAGCCCTGTCCTCTGCATGTTTTAACGAAGAGAATGAGAGCTGGAATTAATAACTATGTAAATTGCTCAAAGCAGGAAACAATCAAGTGAGGATTAGTAATCCCTTTGAAAAGTTAGGGTAGACACCTTGGAAAGGGACCCGAACTGCTGCTTCATGCCCCATGCTATTGGAAAGAGTGAGTCCTACATACCTGCCCGTCAGGCCAGACTCTTGACGGGCTCATACTGCATTTGCCAAAGCTGGAGAAGAGGATGTCCTGAGCCAGCCTTGTCCCAGGCTAAAACTGCTGTGTTCAGAAGTCAGGAGGGCAATCCCTGGGCTACCCACCTCCTCCTCCTGTCTGTATCCAATGGTTTGGCAGAGCCATGGTGTAACCATGACATTCCCCTGGAAAGAAAAGGAATACGATTCCCCCTCCACATGCTGGTAGAAAGGAAAGTGCTTAGCTCATGAGGCTTGGCCTGAAACCTATCATGGAAAGGGCTCCCACTAATAAGCAAAACTGGTTTACTGGGGGGATGGAAGCAGAGTACTGTATCCTTTACCCCAGCATCACACAGCCATATTTGTTCCTGTATAACGTTAGTCATACAGGTCCTTTTTGAGATGAAGGCTGTTCCTGCTCCCAGGATGGATCTGCACACAAGCAATATGTTCAAGATGCACAAAAAGTTGAACCAGCAGAACTAAAGTATAAACCAAGTTTTTCTAGGTGATTCCTAGGATAACAACAACTTAACTGTGTAGTATCCAGCTGTGCCTTTGGCTTGAAAAAAGGAAATAGCAAGAAGAGATTTGCCAGGGGGTACAGAAAACAAGTACACTCTTCTTTTTGCTCCTGTGAAGGCTCAGGGAGGCTTATGGTGTGCCTGGAAGGTGGAACAGAGGAAAAGGTCAGTGAAGAACATGCCTGCAGTGTGGCGGCTGAAGATGTGTGCAATGAATTTAATTTCGATGCATCGTTTTCCAGCTGGTGTTAGATATAAAAGTGTCAAATGCAGCTAGCTACTGACTGAGAAAACAAGTCATGCTGCACTTTGAGTTCCTGCCCAATTGACTAGTGGAAAACTGGATACACAATAGCTTGTGTGGCATAAGGAGCTTGAAATACCATCTAGGTGATGCCACAACGCACAGAATGAGTGACAGGCATTTCTAACCCAAGTACCTGCAGACAGGGTGCTGATTTGTCTGCTGTGCCCACAGAAGGCTGTGATATTGCAGCCCATCACGGAGTCACAATGACATTCCAGCATGCTGCCGTTTTCATTATAGTCTATATCAAAAACCTGGATACAGGGGCTGCGTACTGCTCTTGGTATTAAAATAAGAAAGGGATTTCTTCTTTTTTTTTTTTTTTTTGTCATCTTCTGTTCTCTCCTTTGCATTAGCTATCAGAGTGAGCCATCAGTCAGACAGCAGGGCTGGTAGATCTTCATTTTCAATGTATGCTTTCACTCACTTTTGTGACAAAGATTACTAGGCTTGAAAATAGTGTGCCATTAATCCATTCCACTGGCAGTATTAGGACTTAAATGGGATGGGGGAAAAGGCACAAGATGTGCCTCTCCAACAGGCAAAGATAGCAGCATGAGGGAATGGAGCAACTCGAAAAGAAGCAAAGTTTGGCTGGGAGGTGAAATCCATGCAAT
>JBCJKH010065188.1:335-10897 GCA_039877255.1 Loriculus beryllinus | reverse complement strand
AATGTGAATACTTACAGGACTGAGGAAATCAATCCCAGCTTACCTAAATCTTTGTACTCCCAAAGCAGTGAATCCTTGTGCAGATTTGAATGCAGCCTGTCCCTGGAGATCTTGATGCTGTTGTTTTACTCTATGAATGTGTTAATTTGCTCTATTGTCCTTTGGATCTTTACTTGTTTACCTAATGTACTTCTAATTGAATTAGCCCAAATCAATTATTGTGGTAACTTCTGAGTCTTGAAAGTACTTATTCTCCGCTGAATCTGCTCACTGTCATAGCATAAGGCACCTTGCTTTCTTGTGAAAGGGCATGTTTGTTCAGTTCAAACAAGTGAATCATTAAATTTGCCAGTTGACTCAACTGCGTTTTTTTTGTAGCAGCACATGTGCTGATTCAGAAAGTATGGATTTTGCTCATAACTCTGTAAATTAAAACCAACAACTTGCTACTAGAGATGATGTGATTTAAGATTATCTTAATCATAACCATTGAAACAAAAATAGATAATGTAAAATTAGACAGTAAATTTACAGCTGTTTTCTTCTTTCTGAAAGCTTAGGGGCATTTTGACTCTGAAAGAACATGCTTTCTAATGATTAAAAAGCAACTTGGTGCTACTACATAAGAATTGTATCTTTAGTAGTTGTTCATTTTGTTTTTCAGCTTCAGCAAACAAACCGATATTTCTGACACTGAAAAATGTGACCTTACCGTTATTACCATACCTTCTAAGTGTACAAGTTTGTTATAGCTGTCTTCTCGTTTTTTACGTTGGCCTTCTTTGCCCTGGATGGAAAAAAATAGAGCTAGTAATGACATGTGTTATAAAGATTAATCAACCATAAAGACTATAATTGAACACACAAGTGTAGTCATTACTTGATTAATTACTTCAGTAAAATAATCAGTCTTCTACATATATCAGAAAAATATTTAGTGGTGACTAGAAGAGAGTGTGTGGAGACCAGGAGTGCCTTCAATTCTTCTGTCAAACAGATTTTTCTACCTTTCCTCTTGTTCAGTTACAGAACCTTCTTTTATTTGAATGTTCCATTTGAATGAACTTTCTTTCTTTCACAGTAGAATTCTGTCACCCTAACTTTATCCTTATGAATGAATACTGAAATCTCTTACATGGACTTCTACTTTGTATCTTGCCTGGTGACCTAATGAGTGCACATGGAAAAGCCACTTCTAAGAAAATATGTAGGAAATGTCACCCTTGGGGTTTAGACTGAAGTTGATAGGCAAAGTTGTTATTGTTACAGATTAAAAGTACTATTCAGTGAGAGATTATTGTACTCTGAAGTTCTCAGTCCTAAAATAAGCTTCCTAAAACTGAAACTTGCCAATTTGGGTTGTAGTGCAGAAGTTCATGTATTGCTGCATCTAGAGTTCTGTACTGGATCTGAAGCTCATGAGCATGTGTCTTCTTGTAGCCTGTGAAGAAAAGGTAGAGCAACCTGGTCTGCATATTTACTAACCAGATCAAGAAGTAAGTCTAGTTCAGATGATTTCGAAGCTGAGAAGTTGTATGCAGAAGTCTTGATGCTTTAGATAAATTTTGATATCAATTGCAATAATACTGTTCCAGAAGGAAGGTTAATTTCATTCTACAGTGGTTAACTACAATATAGTTAATTGATACAGGTTAATGAAGATAATGCATGTTAATTAATAGTATTAACTAGGCAGGCTGAAATAGGTTCTGTATATTTCAGTGTTTGAGCAGTGGTCAAAACCCAAGTGAGTGCTGAAACAGAAGAAGAAAGATAACTCATGATGACTGCTGTTAACCCTGAAAGTCCATACCAGTTCTGGCGTTTTGGAGGCTGTAGGAATTGACTTACTGTGCATTTCTGTTTGAGTATTCTGGAGGAAAATTTATGTGGCCTCTGCAAATGAACAGTGTAATGTAAGCTTCAGTGTGTGTGTTTGGAGCCCTAGTTAAAGGTGAACCAGTGTCTTTAACAGCATGCACTTCTGATGCAGTCAATAAAAGTTTCCTGGTGCAGTGGATGCTTTGGTTAGTTATTAGATAGAAACATATGATCACGGACTGGTTTGGGCTGGAAGGGACCTTAAAGGTCATCCAATTCTAGCCCCTGCCATGGGCAGGGACACTTTCCACTAGAGCAGGTTGCTCAAAGCCCTATCCAGCCTGGCCTTAAGCCCTGCAAGGGATGGGGCAGTCACAGCTTCTCTGGCCAATCTGTGCAAGTGCCTCAGCACCCTCACAGTTAATATAATAAAAACCATGCAGTACAGTACTAATTTCAGTTGCTCCTGATTATGTTATTTTTTAAATAATTCTTTTGACTAACAATGCAATTGTTTTTCCTTGAAATGGCTGTAATTAAGTTCAGCTTTTTACAGCTAGCTTATTTTTTTTTGTTACTTAAACACTAAAGAGTGATGACTTTTTAAAGTATTATTGATTATTAGAAAAAATTTATACACTGTTGTAAATTGATTTAGTGCTTCAGAAAGCCTGGATAAATATGTAGGAAAAGTGTCTGTCTTCATGTTTTCCTCATTTTTTAATGTAAATATTAGGGTTATTAATAAAAAATACATCAAGAGGGAAGTTCACCAGTTAGTTCAGCTAACCACTATTGCTCAGTCTTGAGAGAGATCTCTGTTAACTCAGACAGCAGAAGCTATTCACCTATAGAGTTGTGGAGTTGTACCAAAGTGAAGTTACCATGCCAAGACACATGCCAAGATGAAAGCTGAAGATGCTTGAGCTGCATGAGTGCCATTCAGCCTCCTCAGAGGCTGGCTCTTTCTGTGGTTCTGAGACAGACCTGAAGAATTTGTCAAGGAGGGTTTTATTTTGAGTCAGTATTTACTTTTGATCCCTGAAAATTCTGATTTAACCTAATGTGATGATGTGAGAAGCATCCAGAAACTTGAATAATATGGCATAGAGCGTTCCCAGTGTATTCCTTATAGAGTATCCAATCTGTGTTGCGAATTGGTTGCTGACAACTTTCTGAGATAAGGTTAATACAATGTAGAAATACCGAATGTTTATAACGTGGAAGGTGATAAGTAGCTTCTGCGTCGGCATATATGCATTGTCAGTATCTGCTTTCCAATGTCATGTGGTCCTCCCAGAATCAATATGCTTACCACTTGTGTGGGAACGATGTCACTTTCTACATGTCACTGCATAGGCTGGCACTCCTTATTTAGTGTGGGAGAAAGGACAGAGGGAGGGCAGAGGAATGACCTTTGTTTTTGTTTCGTGGGGAGGGTAGAAGAAAGAGCAACTCTAAGTCTTGTCTTGTGTCAGACACTTCTGTTTTTTCAAAAAGCAGTGTGGTACTTAGTAGTTTGATTCTACTGGAGCCACATTGTAGGGAAGTGAGGCTCTAGAGTCTCTTGTGTCTGCGGTACAGATAAAAGCTGGGATAGCCCTTTGGTGCTGCTGTGCAGATATCTCACTGGGATTCACCATATTTGCAGCAAGCCTGATCTGCAGATATTTTGCTAACAGCTACCGGAGCACTTAGAATACAGGTACAGGGAAGTTAATGGTACACGGAGTGGCGAAGTTCACTTTAATGTAAGTAGCACACTGTTAGTTATCCATCTGTACTCTAAGATATTTTCTGTTTCATTTCCATCACCTGTCAGCCTTCTGACTGAGGTAGAAGTGAACAGCAAAACCGATGTCAAGGATTAGGATTCCAGAACAAAATAAGGACAGGTAATGATAATTACTGCTTCCATCAATGCCTTTATGAAGCCATTATAGTTGACAAGGCAGCTCAATCACTGAACGGGCAAATTTTTGACCTATTAATTTGTTTCTAGACCGTTATTCTGATCTTTGCTACATTAAGATTCTGTCCAGTTTGCTACAGTTGCAGATTCATCTCCTTTAAATTGAAAATTGAAAGTATTCTAACCATGATCATTAAAGCAAGCACCTCAGATCCGTATTGTTGGGGCCACGTTATTGCTGCAGCACCACTTACATTTTACAATAGGAAACAAAGACCACATTCTGCAAGGCTGTCAGCCTGTCACCTCTCCTGAGCAATGAAGCTGCTTAAAAAGAAGCATTTAATAGGGGACAGCATGCTATTTGTCGCTTGTGCTACTTAGTAGTTGTGTATTATCACCTTTGCAAAGCATATAGAAATAGATGATGAATAACTTTGTACAAATAGAACTGCTTATGAGTGTGCTGGAATATGGCCTTGAGTGTTAAAATTCAATATGTTACTGAAATGCTTGTCCCCACAAAGCAAAAGTCCCTGTGGATATTTTAGTTACCTTAAATATAATAGTTCGCCATTGGATTTAAATTATGTTTGCCACTGATGTAATTCCATCAGAATTCTTTATACACTTAAAATATCAAGAAATGTTGAAATTCAGCACCTAGCACTTAAGTAAAAATCTGTTCAAGGATTTAGAGTTCCAGAAATATTGTGGTGTATTCATTCTCATGAAATCAGAAGTTGACTTTCTTGTCTTTCTAAAAAAGTGGAGTTGGAGGTGAAAATCTGGCAGTAGTTTGAGCTACGCTAAAAGACCAGGAAGTCATCGGGGGCACATGTTAATCATGTTTGCATAAGGCAGACTGCTATAGGTCTCTGCATCTGGATGAGATCCATGGTGTATGTTATTTTAGTATCCTAAAAATTGAGAAGTGGACAGAACTGAATGTTATTTTCTGTTAAAATTGCAAATGTTTTTTTTTTGCAGTACAAAACCCCAATAATACCATAAGATCTTGTATGAAAGTTCAAGACAAGCTGTATTGGTAGAGGACAGTAACAACTACTCATAGCTATTGGTTTTTTTGTGAATATAGCAGTGTGTTCTGGTTTTATGAAATGATTTCATCAGTAATGAAGTGTTATTGATTAAATATTAAGAGAAAAATTTTAAACCTTGTTGACTCCTGCTGATATTATCCTCATAGTAGGCCTCAGAGTGCAGTATGAAGATTGCTGCACTATGGGCAAATCACGCCTAACAGATTTGGTGTCCTTCTTAGAGGAGGCCACAGCATTGGTGCATAAGGGAAAAGCAACTGATATAATTTACCTGGACTTGTGCAAGTCCAGCTCTGGGACCGCCAATGCAAGAGGGACTTAGAGCTGTTGGTGCCAGTCCAGAGAAGACCATGGAGATGCTCCAAGGGCTGGAGCAGCTCTGCTTTGGAGCCAGGCTGAGACAGCTGGGCTGGTTCAACCTAAAGAAGAGAGGACTCCTTAAGGGGGGAGACCTTAGAGCAGCTCCAGTGCCTAAAGGGGGAAAACCTGGAGAGGGGCTTTGGACAATGGCAGGTAGGGACAGGACAAGGGGGAATGGCTTTAACCTGACAGAGGGGAGATTTAGCTTATACATTAGACATCCCTAGCTGATGGGGCTTGGAGCAACCTGGTCAAGTGGAAGGTGTCCCTGCCTGTGGCAGGGGTTGGAACTCGATGAGCTTTAAGGTAGCTCCATCCCAAACCTTTCTGTGATTCCATGATTTTGTAATATGTTGAACAGCAAACTCTAAAGCTGCAGACTTTCTATACAGAGAATGTCGTACCAACTTCTTGCTTTATTCGTTAATGTTTCCTTTAAGGTAGTCTAACAGGCAAGTTGCAGGTATGGTACAATTACTGCTCAGGAGAGGACACTTAGAAGCGTATGTAATGTGGTTATGAATTCTCAGTCCATTTCCTGTAAATTACTAATGTTAGATTGACTTAATTAGTTGAATTCCTAATCCCCACCTAAATGAAGCAGCTACTTTGTGTTTAGCAGGTAGCTATAATAATGATAATTACTTGTGTGTTATTTATAGGCATTTACTGGATTATAATGGCAGAAATATGAAGGCTGGATGTCAGTCATGAAGAAGACAGGATGGAAGATGCTCTCTTCCCCTAGACCAATGACCGTAAAGGCATAGTTTTATCCATTTTGATAAAAGTTTCTTCTGCTTGTCTTTTGCATTGATTTTTGCTTATTCATATTTAATGTGCTGTAAAATAAGAATCATAAGAAGAGGGAAAATGAAAGATTGTAAAAGGGCATTTAAGTATTACCAAGTCCAACTATACAGCTAAAACAGAACCAGCTTTGAATTTGCATTCATTTGCTCAGGGTCTTGTGTGAATACTGAATGTTTTCATGTCTTCAGGAGAAGTCTTGAATTGCTCAGAGAACTGTAATAGGTTTACTTGCTTTGTGCATATAAATAATTAAAGGGCTCAGGGAAGAGTTTTTTTTACACATGCATCAATGAAAGGTTAATCTTTACCTTTTTATCAGCTTGAGTCATTAGGTTTCCTGCTGTACACAAATCTTTCTAATCAAAAATTTCTACCTTTCATTTTAAGATTGACTAGTTAGAGGGTAATGGCAAATTTACAAGTAAAGTGTTGTGCTCAGAGGTTTGGCACAGCACTCTCATCTGCAGGGAGGCAATAGATTGCATGTACAATTCTGAAGCCAAAGCAGTTATGTATTTTCTACCTAGTTCAGTCTTTTCAAGCCTAGTGGAAGTGCTTCTCGTCTTAGCTATAGCAAGTTACAACCAGAAGGAAGACAATTCTGTGGTTGTGACTAGGGAATATGGGACATGTTGACAGATGCAGTCAGGTCATGTTTTCCTTTGAAAATCAAAAGGAAGTATAGGTTGTTCAGCAGTTCCTGGAAAACTAAATTCCCAACTAGAAGTTTTGCTTGTCTTCTACTTGAGGGTGTTGGTGGGAATGTGATCTCAAATTTTGCTTTATTGAACAGAAGCAGTAAGTTTGGATTCCTCAGTCCAGTCTCGAGTGGCCCATTGTATCTGGTGTCAAACAATGAGGTACTCTCACTTGTGTTTGGCAGCCTATTAAAGAAAGGATGTGAGGTGCAGTAATGAAGAGTATGGTAGATGAAAATCTGCTCTGCAAGCTCCATGTGCATGATGAGGAAATCTCTGATCACTGTATGATTAGTTTTGGTTGATGTTATTGATAGAGACATGTTCTTTTTGTCTCTTAAGAAGCAGAGTGTTGCATTGGCTGGCTGCTCACTGTACATGCCAAATGAATTTTCAGTCTTGGAATTTGGCACCGTTCATTGTGTTTCCGTGTATTGAGGTATTCTTTGCTTAAGTGCCATAAATCCTATTGTTTGTCAGTGGTTCTTGTGCATTTAAATAATGTAGTTGCTTATGTTTTTACTTATGTTTATGCTTAGTTTTAAAGCTGCTTAAAATATGATATTGGATCTGAAGTTAATGTTTTCAAATGCTGGTGTTGATACTTGTCATGTAAGCAATGCAAAGGGACTTGCCAAGAAAGCAGGCACAACAGTGTGTTCTGGATGCTTAAATTTATAGAGGCTGGAAATGTATCCTGAAGCTCTCAGTATTTATATCTTGCTTTCTGATTTATTCTTCTAGCTCCTAGATAGTATTTTAAAATAGCATAAGGACAGGAAAGAAATAAGTGGTAATAAGTTCGGCCTGTAAGAAATGTCAGCTTGTATTGACTGTATAGTGGCAGCACATGAAAACATTAGGTTTGTATGTGAGGAAGTTTGTTGCATTTCTTTTTCCAGAAGAGCTTTACTTCCCATTCTTTTGATATCAGTTGTAGTTTACAAAACTAACTGGAAGTTGGTTTGGTTTTGTTTTGGGTTTGGTTTTTTTTTTTCTTCAATTTATTGGGGTGACCTTCCTCTCATTTTGAATTATAGTCATGAAAACCTGATAGATACTTTGAAAGGAGGAAATGCTCGTTGTTTTAAGTGCTGAGGAATTGTATAGTGTGTGACCTATCTGGGGAGTTAAAAATTGTAATACCTGTTAGACCAGAGTAATAGTCATAGTACAGGACTCTGGAGTTGAGTATAAATATATGAAGTTTAAAAGAAACAAACTGGGAATATTAAGAATATTTTTGACCTACAATCTGATCAGTGAGTATGTCATCCATAACATACGAAGTACTCCGTATAACTTAAGGCAAAAATTCTAAGGAGCATATGTTTTGTATAAAGAGCGAATAAGAAAAGATGTTAAGGAAAAGGGTAAGAACAAATAAACCAAGAACAAGAAGGTTTAGAAAGCTGAGGACTGAAGTTCAGTGTGGTAGTTGTAGGTTTCTCTAATGAAATGAAATAAGTTATAGAGCAAGAATGGGGAAAGGAGGGCAACTAGGAATCAAAGAGCTCTTTTATTTTCAGTACTTTTTTTTCTGGAAGTAAATACACTTCTGGTTAGAAAACCGAGGTGTCAGAAAAAGATACTGAAATTTTGGAGATCAAGTTCAACTTTCAAAGGGGTGTTCTATAGCTGGCAGAGTAAACTCTATCCCTTCACTTCCAGTACTGTATTTTTTGTTTTATGCATCAAAACAAGCTCCTGAGTGTCTTATATTAGACGTACCAAACTTGTGTTGTTTAAAACATGCTTGCAGATGCATCAAATAGCTTCACCTGAGTAAAAAGTGCTGTAATTGCATGATCCTAAAACATCTTTTTTCTTTTTCCTGGGGAAAAAAAATACTTTTCATTTTTTTGTGATACTCTCTGTGTTGTACTGAGATTAATGTCAACCTTTTCTAATGTGTTTTTAATGAGAAAGAAAGTTGTTATCTAGACAGGCTTAAAATCTGCAACATAAATAAAGGAAGTACAAGCACAAGTTTTTGGTGTGGCTGCAGTGAAATTAGTTTCTTAACTAGTTAGTGGTACTGTGACAGAATGGAGGGAGCACATGGTTTGGTCAGTGGCTTCTTTGCCATGCTATCTTTGTGTCTTGTTTTGTTTCCTGCCCTTGCAGCACCACACATGTGATCCAGGGCAACTCAGCTCTGGTGCTGTGTTGGAATTCATAGTGTCTTTGCTCATTGTGACTTTCTTCAAGTGAGGAAAGTAAAAAACGACTCATGTAAGTGTGTTCTCTTACAAATTGCTTCAGTACTGTTACTTTTTTATGCCAAACACTTATTAAAACTTGGGAGAACTGAATGGTTGTTTAGCAGGTTTAGAAAACTGATGAATCAAGTATTGGATAATTGCCATCTCTTTTGTCTCTCTTTTTTTTTTATTTTTTTTATAAGTCCTTAGCAGTCCTCTGTTTCCTTACACAGCCTAAAATCAATGAGCTAGATAACCCTGCTCTGTGGCCTAAATTAAGTTTAGTTTTTACCTTGGTGCAGTTAAAATGAAGGTGTTACTAGGTTTCTTACTAGCTGTTGATTATCTTAAAATCAAACGCTTGATATGCTGGCAGTGCCTGTTCTCCTCTAGAAACCAGATTTTATGACGTGATTTTCCATAGCAAGAAGTGGAACACCATGTTGTGAGTGCGTGCGTGGTAAAGAGTGTGAGGAATAAAATGAGGGCTCACAGAGCAGGTACTTTCTTGTGTCCAGCTGCCAGTGAAATAAATACAGTTTGACTGGGCAGAAATCACTGGATTTTGTTCTTTATTGTCTCCTTGAGTAGAACTTAATGTATTTCGGACTTAAGTGATACTAAAATGGTGCCAGCAATCACATTTGTATTCTAGCATGTTAAATACATTAGAGAGAAGTCTTTCTTTTTTAAATGTTTAATTTCTAATTTGAATAAATGCCAACTGTCATGACTCTTTTCTCAGTGTAGCCATTTAAGGAATAAAATGAAAAGAGCATATGCTTGAGTCACTTCAAGGCACTCTCTTCAAAATCTGCATGCATCTGTGAAGTTGCAATCTCCAGTTAGTGAGACCCAGTATGTGATTAACAGGTATAGTAAAGGATATAATAAGTATGTACTAATTTAGTTACTTCAGCTTCCCATGGAAATCATAACTCTGTTATGAGTGGAAATACTTGTGTCTTTTTCTGGTGCTATGCAAGCGTTTTAGAGTTTATTTTACATTTTCATAGCTGCTATGTTATAAGACTGGCTTGGGTTTATTTTTGGTTTTGGTCCCACGTAGGTTTTCTGATGCCCTTTATGAAGAGTGGGACTTCTGGCGGGCATTCCCATATTTTCTGTATGAGTACATAGTTTCAGCTGCTTTTTAGGTGGAAGGTAATCTGGATACAGAAAGATTGTGCCCGTGATCAGAAAATGCTAAACCAGATTAATAGAAGGCAGCAAGGAAAGGCTATTCACTTAATGCTGAAACAGTGATCATAGCGCAGTTCTTAACTGAGTAACATGTGAAAACCACTCTTCAAAGTTGGGGCCGGGGGAGGGGAAAGGTTATTTTTAGTCTTTCTTTTTTTTCAAACTTTAATCAGAACAAGGAATTTCTCCTCAGTTTCTCATATAGAATAAAGACCTACTGATTAGTCTTATTTCGTGGCTAATAATGCCATGAAATCTTACCTGAGCACCATGGATATACCAGGTTTTATGCTGAGGACAGTACAGCTGCACGTGTTATGGTGTTCATTTTCCCAGCCACTAGCAATGTTTAAAATATAAGACCTATAGGAATTTCTACATGCTCCATGCAGAAATGAATATAAATCAGAAAGGTTTGAGTTGGAAAGGACCTTAACATCGTCTAGTTTCAAAACCCTGCCATAGGCAGGGACGCCTCACACTAGAC
>JBCJKH010065187.1:0-15167 GCA_039877255.1 Loriculus beryllinus | reverse complement strand
AAAAAATTCTTCCCTATGAGAATGGGGAGACACTGGGACAGTTTGCCCAAGGGAAGTTGTGGATACCCCATCCCTGGCAGTATCCAAGGCCAGGTTGAATGGGGCTTTGAGCAACCTGGTCTATTGGAAGATGTCCCTTCCCATGGCAGGGGGGTTGGAACTAAATGATCTTTAATGTCCCTTCCAACCCAAACCATTATATGATTCTATGTATTATTATATAAAAAACCTTATCCCTTTTCTCCTCTCTTTCATTTGCTTGCCTCCATCTTTAATGTGATCATCTCCCTCATTTTGTTTTGCAGTGTTAAATACAGCTCTCTTAGCCATCCCTTATAAAAGACTTCTCTCTACTTAAAAGACAAGTAATTTTCCTCACCTGTTACACCTTAAACACATTTTCTGTTAACACAGCTGACCTAATATTGAACACATTATTTCTCACGAAGGAGGCCTTGCCAACATACTGTGTAATGTTCCAGTTACTTTTACATCTTCTCTAGTCTAGGGCAGGTAGGGTGCCAGCAGGTGATTGTATAAGATGCATACCAAAACCTTCATATAATTCAGAGCCATGGGGCTTTTGTCATAAATGTTGAGAAATCAAGGAGAAAACATGCACTGTCATGGTTTCACCCTCTCAGTCTTCGGTGGTGGAAGTTGTTTATTTGCCTGCACTGATCACTTAGGCTGTTAGGGGTTTGCTTCTTGTTGGGATACCATCTTTACATGTCACAGTCTCTAAATTTCTGGGAACTGTTCAGTGATGCAGGTCCAGCTCTTTGAAGCTAGCCAGAATAAATGCTATCTATTCAAGAAAGATTTCAAGGATTGTTCAGAATTGTGATGTTTTCAGTTTTACAGCTTTCAGTTCTGTAAATTGCTTTCTTTGTTTGTTTTTTGTTTTGTTTTTTTTTTTTTTTTTTTGTTTAATATTTGAGCAATAAGAAGCTTGCAGTTCCTTATTTTATACCTTGATCTTTTGACTCAACTGTGTTTGTTTGCAGATGTTCATAATTTGAAAGAAGATTATATAATTAGTTAAACTCTCTGGTACTTGCAACTACATTTGCACTGCCTTTCTGAAAGGAAAAATACACACTGCTGAAAACTGTCATTGGAATAAATGACTCTTTATTCTTTGCTGTAATTACCATAATGTAATTCTGAGCACAGGTGGGAAATTGCTATTAATAGGACCTGTTTAAAATTAAAAAGGAGAAAATGGCAAGGAATCATGCCAAAATTTGTTTCCAAGAGAGTTCCACAATTACTTTAGAAAGGGTTAGGAACAAATAATTTCCTAAATGGCAGGGTTTGTTTTGGTTTGTTTTCATTTATGTGCTTGCATGTTTGCCTTTTTGAAGGTATTTAAAAAATCTAGTATTTTTAGTATTATATATTTGTATTTCATTTCTAAGGGTACCACCCAAACTCCTTTTTTGTCCACCCTCACTGTTGATCTACATAAATACTCCCAGATTTACTACTTGATTGCCGTGTATGCCGTCAATACAAATGACTTGCTATGCTGCACAGCAAGCACATGTAGACCTTGAGAGATCCCCAATTGGTCACCATGTTCACAATTGTGCCAGGAACAATTCTTTAACTCCAGTGCACTGAATCTTGTTTCTTATCAATGCTCTTACTGAGCCACTGCTAAACACCTCAAGCTTTCAGAGAGATTCAATCGCTCTTTATATCTGAGCTCCTCTGGCATAATTTTGTGTCTTGTGTGAAGTAATATTCTTTCCCATTTGTTCCTAACAATCAGGTAATAGCCTGAGGAATGAAGACAATCTTTGCTGTAGTATTGGTTGCTTTCACCGCAAATTTTATTCTTGCATATGAATGTGTAAGCACTCTTAATATTGGTTTTGTGGGGAAAGGAAAGAAGTTCACGAGTTGACTGAATGAGATTTTTATTTTATATTTACATGAGTTATTTTTCTTTAATTTTTCTACCATAATTTACTTTTGTGTCATGTGCTAGGATACACAGTTCTGTCTGTCTGCTCTGCCCTGTTTGGTCAATATTTCATGTGTAACTGATGTAGATATATATGTGCTGGCTATTTTTTTTTTTTCTTTCCAAACTGAGTCTTGATTCATCAGAAGGTTTTAAAAACTCTGGGCTTAGGAAAAGAGGCTCATGGGTGTCAGGTGTTTTCCTGCTAAGGACAATATTGTCTTTGAGTGTGTTACTGCTGAAATGCAAGAGACTGACTTCAAAATCCCACCGATTTACAAGGATACTAGGTAGAGACACCATCCCATTAGTCCTTCCCCAGTTGTGCTTCTGCACACTGACAGTCCAGCTGACCAGCAGATGGGGGATGTTGTAGGCTCTGTAGGAGGACACGTCGCTCTTCACTGACTTTCTTCTATTCAACTCAGGCAAATTCAATCTTATGGTAATAGGGATTTTGCTTTCTTCTTTGCTTTCTTCTATGGTAATAGGGATTTTTGAAAATTTTTCAAAGTGTTTCACAATTTAAGGATATCTTCTTTGAGGTGAAATTGGTATTTGAGCACTTGGACCCTCTTCTATGCTGTCTTTAACATCATGATTGTTTTTTATTTGGCCTCTCAGTCTTCATTTCTGTGTATAAATAATCTCAGGAGCTTTTGTCACATTCAGGTAAGCTAGTCTCTAAGATCACCTGTAATTCTGCTCTTAACACTATATTCAGTGAGTTCATTTGTGTTCTTTTGGTCAGCCCTGAATTGGTCAGGCAGTTGGACTAGGTGATCACTGTAGGCCCATTCCAACTGAAAAATCCAATCCTATCCTATCCTATCCTATCCTATCCTATCCTATCCTATCCTATCCTATCCATCTTATCCTATCGTCTCCCCTCTGAGTTGTAGTACTTTATTTGCATTACATCTTGTTCACCATATGTTTTCTAAGTCATATTATCTGAATGAAAAAATAAGATAATAGTAGTTCTACAATAAAAACTTCTTTTGTGTTTATCTGAAAATTTTACTCATGTATTAATTCTTGCAGGCCACAGCGAGGGATTAGTCTATAGTGTGATTACAGTAGGCTTTGGGCTTTCATCTGTTTCAGTGGGAGATCTCCTATGAAGCCCTGATGCTGACCCGTATGCCTAGCGTGGGTCCTAATTTCTCTATCTACAGTACCTGCTTCTGAGTCATTCCCTGCATTTGTGCAGGGGATTATAACAAATTTTAAAACACTGGTTTAACTTTTCATGTATTTTAGGATCTTGACAGTGTTATAACAGGGAGACAGAGTTTGGAGATGGAGATCAGAAACCTCCAAGATAAACTGACTGCTAACCAGAAAGCTTTAGATGCCTCAAAGTGGGAATTGCACAGTCTGAAGAAATCTTCTAGTGAGCTGGATGGAAGCTTGAAGAGGAGCAGAGAAGAGGCCAGGACTGCTCAGAGCTCTTTAATATCTTTTAAAGAGCAAATTGCTACCCTACTCAGTGGTGGATCTGCAACAGTTGAACCTTCAGAGAAGTCCATTTTGGAGAGGATCCAAGAAATAAATTGCGAAGAGGAGAGCAAAGAAATAGTAAGTTAGCAACTGCTGTACTCACCCAATGTGTGTATTTATTCTGTTTGGATCCTATTTAATTTTATTAATCTGTTAAAATGTTGGTTCCTTCAGTGCAGGTTTTGAAATTACAGAAATCTTTAACTTTTGTTGTCTATTGATTTGAAATAATGGGTGGAAAACATCTAAGTTTTATCAGGTAGAAAGGGGTCAGAAATGAAATAAAATGAATAATAGATGCTGCTAACAAGAAAAGACACAATAGTGACTTCAAGGACCGACTTGTTTCTCAAAGTGGATATAACTGATGAGTTGCCCCAGGCAACTTCTTTCCCTTCAGTCCTTAAAACCTGCACCTAAAAAGAAAAAAGTACTTTTACATTTTTAATTAAACATTGTTGAAACCATAACTGTTCACCATACAGGAGAAAGACAAAAGGAAGGCAGATGGGTATTCTAATGTTTTGGCTTGAGGCATTTGGCCTTGTAGTGTTTGCAAAGATGTGTTTGCATGTACAGGTAGAGAACAGACAGCTCAGGAGGAAGGCAAGCCAAAATGCAGTCTGACCAATGTCAGAATTCTGACACTGCACTGCACTTTCTCAAATGGGTATATATTAATTTTGTCAGTAAACCCTATCATACAATTAAAAGTCACCCACTAAATCAAGTTGTTTTCACTGGGTCACCGAAAAACAATTTCTGTCTCCTTAGCAGATTTTACGATTCTAGCATCTCCTGCTGATGTAATAGATTTTTATGTTAGCAAATGTTTGTTTTCTGTCCAAGACTGGAAATATATCTTGAAAATATCCCTGATTAGATATTTTATTAAAAAATACAAACCAGCTCCTCTATACCTTAGTTTGAGAGTCAGCTTGCCAAATTTCAATGGAAGCAAGCTTTGTGAAATTTCTTGATATTTGAAAGAGATCCACTGAAGTAGAAGTGTGGCTGGAACTTTTTAATACAGAAGCTCTTTACATATGGTTTTGCTATATGTCAGGAACTGTTGTTTTCATAAGCAAAATGCTTTCAAATTGAAATCTAATAAGAATTTTATGTGCATTTGTGTTTGCACTATTTGGTGTTTTGGCATATAATACACTGTTGAGATGTTGATTATGTTGCAGACTGCTGAGGACTGCTGAGAAGGGGAAATTTAAGTAGCTATTGACTAAAAAGGTTTTGCTTCTAGGAATACTTTCAGGTGACCTGCTGCTTTTGTAAGATTCAGTTGCAGCTAAGTCTGTTTACATACCACATTGAGCAGCTGGTAGTCTTTGTGGATATGCTGCAGTACATGCATAGTGTGTGCTACTTATTTCAGTTCTTATTGTTCCTGATTTTGTTCCTTAATATCTGCTTTATATTCTGGGTTGCCCATCCTGCAGACTGGTAGGTATTGGGAGGATTTAAACTTGGTCTTTATTTTGTTGCAGTTATGGACTTTTTCAGTTGCTTGAGAAGAACATGTCTGGTTCTCCAAGTTATAGCATTGATTTGAAAAGTTGTGTTCTGTAAGAGAGCTACTGTAAAGCATACAATAATCAACGGATTTTTTTCTAAACAGCTGTGATTATTCTTATTTTAGAGGTAAAGAAACTGGCTTTCAGAAAACCAGGTATTCCTCCATAGCTGTATTAAAATTCATTTATTTGCTATAACCTCCTTCCCCTTTTACTGAAAGACCTATTAACTTTTGCAATGGAAAATAATGTGGGTTTTGGGTGTGAGTGTGTGTGTCTGAGGATGAAGATAGATTTAGTTTTCAGTATTACTGCTATCAAAATTAAATATATGTGCTAAAAGAAAGCCTTTATTACTAAGACAGGGCAATCATCAACTGCAGTCTGCTGCTGCCTAAATCTGTGCTTTGGAACAAAGATACTGGTCTAACAGTTGCCACCTTTTACTGGTTTATTTTTATATAATAGAGGAGCTCTGTCAGGTAGGTCTAGCATAGCATTCTGCCTCTGCTAGCCAATACAGCAATCGCCTGCTATGCTTCTAGCAATGCTAACCCAAAATGCTAATTCTTCCCTAAAAATAAATAAATAAATAACTGTGGCTCAGTTTCCTGAATGATAAACATTAGCTTTAAACTTAATATCATTTGGTGATTTTGTTCATTGAAGCTGAATGGTGAAACTTTGTTGATCACTGTGTTTGCTAAGTATGTTAAGTGATGAAGCTTTAATGTTTTACTGCTCTGTCACATTTGGAAAAATTTATTTGCATGGCTCCAAAGGGAACTTTGTTACTAAAGCAGTATTGGCATCTATTCTCAGAAGAGTTTCTGCATTAAGATTAGGGGCTTTGAAATAACTAAGCTAAAATGCCATTATTATGCATCTGTGAATCTGTTTCTAGTCATCAGAACATCTGTTTCGTCATCAGAAAGCTGTTTTACATTGATCTGATTTCTCTTCTGCTACTCAGAACTAAAAAAAAAAAACCAAACCCACATCAACATTTTCTAAGGAAATATTTGTAAGGAATATACATGCTGGTATATATTTCTAAATCAGATTCCTAGTGCATCTCCAGGTGATTTTTTTTTTTTTTCAGAATACGTATGCTTTGCTCTCAGTGAATCAAGGAAAAGATTAATTGTCTTCAGATAGGATTTCTTTCTTAGATAGACCTTTCAGTAAACTGAGCAACTTTAAGTAAAAGACATACACAAGTGAGTCATAAAACATCTTGGCAGGGTTAATTAGCCCATAGTATTGCTGGTGCCCAAGCCAGCTTGTTTCAAAACAGTCCCTTTGTGGCTGACAATTCAGCAGCAATGCCAGAACAGCAACGGTTATGAAGACAGCAGCTGGGGCTGTTGGAAATTAAACATGCGCTAATGAATGTGTTAATGTGTAACAGGAAGGGGGGTACAATTAGGTCTTCTCTTTCCCTGAGTGAAGATTGTATCGTTTCTGTCAGGACATTCTGCAGACAGCTTGCCTTTGCGAACTAGGTATGCAGGATCTGGAAAAGACAATGCAGGAGTATGGGAGAAAGAGGATCCTCTCCAGGTGTTTTGATGTCTTCCTTGAACAGGTTTTGGTTTATAATTTTTAAATCATCATTGCATCTCCTCTGGGAATTTTGTGTATAGGACCATATACTAGATGAACTGACAAAATGTTCATCTTTGCATACAGGCCTGAGCAGATATGTCTGGTTCACCTCTGCCCATGAACCTGTCAGAATGAGCTGTGAAAAAATACTATTTCAAAAGGCCTGTGAGAAAATAATTCACTGCAACTGCTGTAGTCATATTTTCTAGGAAACTGCTGTAGTCAGAATTTCTGTGAAATATGAAATGCTCTTGAAGATTATGTCTCCTAATAATAATGATTTTGGTATCTGAAGGGCATTTGAGTTAGTTGTAGTCTGTACACTAGCCCTTAGCATTAACATTAAAAAAATAAATCACATATACTCTGACAATGTCCAGTGATAGGTATTCTACTGCAGGGTTGAGTAAGTGCTTTGAATCAGTGTCCTAATGGTCTTTTCAGCAGTTATTGTAAGACATGTATCATCGGAATATATTTGGACAGCTCTTGGGTATGTTGGTCATTTATCATTTGTAACATACTGGAAGGATTCACACGCATCTGGAGTCCAAGGCAAGCAAATGTTCTCAGTTCATACAGAGCATGGTCCTGGTTATGAGGTCTTCAGGTTCAGGTCTTTTCTGTTTGACAAGTTTTGTTGCAGGTCTGTGGCAGCAACTAAAATTCATATGGCTTAAAGTGTTTCTCTTAACTACCTCCAGCTGTACATTGAAAATGTACAATGCTGTACATTGCCTTAATTTTATCAAGTTTTATCAATTTTATCAGGTTTATCAAGTTTTATCAATTTTATTAGGTTTTGTCATTTCGTATTGATATACAGACCCTAAATGCAAAATTGACTATGCTATACTACTAAAAGCTTATTATGAGAGAAAAAGGTCAGCAAGATTTTAGTGAGGGTTATTTAATTGCATCAGGGTGGTGTTGAAGGGAGGGCCTGCGTCTGGAAAAGAGCATTTGCAGCTTCTTATAACACAAGAAATAAAAGGTGTTAGTTCATCTGCTAGCCATATTAAAACAAAAACCAGGCAGTATTTGTTTGAGGCTGGGTGATCAACTGCACAAATCATAGGCACAGAAAATCATGGCAGTGAGTACTGCAGGACCAAAAATGCAGCCTTTGTAAGTCTTTGGATACAGGTATGGATGGATAATAAGGGTGCAACTGTTTTAAGAAATCCATAAGCTGTTGATTGCCCCTTAGCCAAGGATGAAGGATATTCCAGGATGCTCTGGAAGATAAACTTACCGTCTGGTGGTTTTGTGGTCTCACGTCCTGGGGTATGATGCCTCAACTTCTCATATTTATGGATCTTTAAAGCCCGTCAAAGACCCATGTAGCTGGGCTGTTTCCAGAGCTGCTTTGCAGCCTGGTTAAGGGACTCTGGGTTCTCTGGCAGCAGCACAAGACTTGTGGGCAAAGGTTGCTGAAGGTTTTTTGTTTTGTTTTTATCCCCTGCTGAGAGATGTGTGGTGCAGAGAAGCATAAAATATGTGTGCTCTTGCAGCATTATTATTGTTCAGTGTTTTCTACCATTGTGTGAACAGCAGTAATCTGTCAGTGTTTTTTTAGGCGGGCTGGGTGCAAACTATTGTTCATATTTACTTGCAGTCTAAGTGGGAAACTTTTTTTTGCCATTAAAACTAATGGGAGCTTTGTATGCTTATTGTTTGTTTTATTAACAGAAGGCAAACAGATGTGTAAAATGAAGAGACTTTATGGAGATGAGTGTTTGAACACTGAGTTACAAATGCAACATAATTAATTGGGTAACCAAATAATTATGTGACAGTAAGAAGAGGAGAAATGGGAAAGAGGGAAGGAAGCAAGCAACTTTTTTGATAGAATTGTCTTTCAGTATTTGGCACTAATCATATGCTTTCAAGCATTTAATTTAGAAATCTTTTACAATTTAAAAACCATGGCACTATGTGTAGGTGTTGCAAAGTTAACAGTGTAGAGCTAGAAGTGTTTTCAGACACTAGTTGTGAATCTAGTTTTGTGTTGTGGGATTTTATCCTTTAGCCTTGGGCTCTGGCTAGATTACAGAAATTAATGTATTTTTTTTTTCTGGAAAACCTTTTAGTTAAACATCCTTTAACAGTTAAAGACTCCTCAGAGACTTAGTTATCCATATCTATATCTACAGTCTACCTACATACTGCATGTATTTTCTAAATCAGTTTTTCGACTCAGCTCCTGGCTAGACTAGTGATTTTATTGGCTTATTTTGAAGAGTGTTAGTTGACTGCCACGTGAGTCTGTTTTGCTAACATGTCCGGAAAGTTTGTGTATAAATTAGCTTGTATTCTCTTTTTATGAATATTAGACCCTTTTAGTCAGTTGACTTATTTTAAATATGTTTTTTGAGGTTCACTTTTGGGTGTCTCACATGTTATCACTTCTGCCATTTTCTCCTTGCTGTTACAGCAGAATTAAATGCTTGCATTTTAAATGCTTGTATTTTAAAGACAGGTATTTTACCCTCTTTTTAATAATCTGAAGATGCATCTTTCATATCTTTCTAAATTTTCTATAATCACCTAGCTGCATATATTTTGTTGGTTTTCTTACTCCCTAGGTGGTATCTCAGCTTGAAACCCAAATAGCTAAATTGACTGAAGCTTTGGAAAATCAGACCAGATTGTACCAAGAAGCTATGGAGAGGAGCCGGAAAGCTGAAACAAGTTCTGAGACTTTCCAGGATCAACTGAAACACTTAGAAGAGGAATTACTCTCTGTAAATCTGATGCACGATGGCTTGAAGCTTGAGAAACAAAAAGTAGTTGCATGCATTATTTTCTTTGGCACATAAGTCACTAAAGACAGAGATACAGCTGATTACATTGCATTGATCTGCCAGAATATTACTCAAAATACTGCAAGTAATACGAATTAGCAAAGTCAGGCATCATGTAGGGTGTATAATATCTTTTTTTTAACCAACAGTTTTAGTTAGAAAAGTAGCTAAGCTTCTGAGTTCAAAGTTCATTTAATGTGAAAAAATCCCAACTGGATTAAAAGTTTCTGTAAAGATATCAGAGGTCCTTCAAAGTTCCTCTGATCTCAAAGCTTTTTCTGATCTCTCAGTTTTATTCTAATATATCGTCTGTCCTACAGTCTTTCAAGATCTTTTAATCCTTGATTCTTTTATATCCTTAGACCATCAAGACTACCAGGATTTTTTTACTAATTGTAACAATGAGCACACTGTCAGTCTGTAACACATCAGCATACTAAGACCGTGAAAATTGCATAGTACCTGGAAAGCTAAACCAGCTATCCCATATAGTGAAGAAAGACAAAGTTGTAGCATGTTACGAGGCCAAGATCAATGCTTAGAAAGTTGAATTTGCAAAGAATCAACAATTTGGTGCTGGCTGTTTTGCGTTTGTCTATGATACAATTACTTTTATGAAACACCCACTACATCAGAAGCAAAACAGAAAATGGAGCAGTTCCTTCCCCTCTGCTTCCTCTGTAAAGAAAGTGTGGTCCTGGCTTCTTAATTTCTCACTTGATTTTGCTGCAATAGAGAAATTTTTGTCGTGACTTTTTTTTCTTTCTCTTAATGAACAACCTCAGTGCTTTCTTCTGCTGCTGCTGTTTTTAACTTTTTGAACCAGAAGCATAATGAAACAGAAAGAGATTCTTGCTATGTTTTATTGTCTTGGGCTCTAGCAACAATTACGGAAATGGTTTGTCTTGCTGTTTTTTTGATTATGAGCTGCAACAGAAGTGGGAGAAGACAAAGGCAAACATAATTCTTAGTCAGAAAGACAGCTTTGGGTTTTGCAAAAGAGGCTAATTGAGACCAGGGAACTAATATAATTTTTAACGAGCTAGTAGGGCAGGACAAAATAAGGAAAACACAGATTAAATCGTATTTTATATCTGTATGTGTTCACGTCAATAAAGCAAATGGAGATGCAATTAAAATAATCTCTAAAGCAATTTGTAAACCATTAACTGTTATCTTTAAAACTTGGTGTTCCAAAGAAGCACAAAAGACTGACCATGTTGACATTCCTGTGTCTCCTCAGACTACATTGTATTTCACCCATGGCATCCCTGGTACCAGTTTTATCTGTTTTAATGCTCACAGGAGTGAGCAGTCACTGCACTTGCAACTGGTTAGGATGTACCTGTCCTTAAAAACTTCTCCCTGCCAATGCACGGCCGTGTATGGCAGCAGAGCCACAGATAGGAACTGGAGTCAAAACCAGACATGCATACCTAGTGCTCTTGTTACTGCAGAGGAGCAAAAAATGTATGCTAACAAGGTAAATACAGTAGGTCTGGGGATTTATGAACAAAATAATTGTTGACTAAAAAAGGAAAAATGGAGAATTTGCAGTTGTGTTGGGAGCGTGTACTATAAACATACCATTTCATCATCCTGTTTCTTGTGGATAGTAGACTTAGCTATAGTTGGTTGCCAGTGTAAGGGGAATTGCTTTTAAATTGTACTTCAGGACTTCATTAAGAAGTTATTGTTTTACCCACTTTTCCACATCTTATCTTAGTACCTGAAATTTCTGGAGCAACTTAATGAGAAGACAAAGCTGGATAGCCTAGCAGCAGAAGTTGGATTTGATATGAATATGGATGCAATTCTAGCCCGGGTAGAACAGTTAGTGAAACTGGAAGGTGATGCAGTGATTGAAAACAAGACTATGGCATATAGCCTAAGAAAGAAGGTAAGCAAAAAAAACCGCATGTTATTACTGTTTGTTTCAAAGATAAGCATTGTTATGGTTATATTTTTATGGTGGCTTGCTGGAGGCAGCAGATTGGAGCTTCATGTACTTACAAGGAATTTCAAAGATGTCCATTACATAAAAAAAAACCTCAAAACATTTGCAAACTGTGCAAACAGAGAATATATTAAACCAACTAGAACCACAAGTCAGTTAAATACGTAACACTGTTTTTCACAACTTCTTATATAAATGTATGAATTTGTGCATGTTTATGTGTGTATATATATATGTCTACTTTTTAATGCACATTTGTAATATATTTCTTTAAACGACTACCGTTGACATTTAAATCTAAAAGGATTATCTGGGAAAGGGGGTCATCTTACACAAACTTCTCTAGAAACTGGTAGGTTGTACTTCACTAGGAATTCCAACATTTTCAACAAGACTGTGCCCCTTTAGGGGCACAGATACCCCTCTGTCATCCTGTTATGAAAAATGGAAATCTTCAGGTTTTAGGCTTCTCAGAATGGTTTAGAGCTTAGTATTGGGTCTGTTTAATGTTTAAAACAACACTGTGTTTTCTTTGGATGCAACTGCCTCTTTAGAAGGGAGTATAGTACGTATGTTAATACTCCTCAGAAGTTCTAAAGTGTGACAGCTCAGCTCAGGCTTTTTTGAAAACAGGTAGCTCCTTGAGCACCATAATAACAAAATTAAGCTGCTGGACTGTTTGTTGTATCCAGCAGTGGATGAGAGTAGTGGATTAAAGCTTTTCTATTTCTGTATGTTGATTCTCCTTCTTGCACACTAGCATTAATTAAGTGATTAAAGATGGAAGTATCTTAAACTTCTGCCACTGAAACCACTATTTCCTTAATCAGTCTCTCTTACCTCTTGCATTTGACTACCATCCTATACTTCAGGCCATCTCAGATGTTACAAATGATGCACAATGTTCGAATAGGGTGCAGTCCATAGGTAAATTCATTCTAAAAGGTAGTGCACAAATTCAGGGATGGAGAAGCACAATGAATTGGTAATACAAAAGGTATCAAGTTTTGTGTATATGTTTATACTGCTTTACAGAGTTTTCAAGAGAGGAATAGGAGTTCAAGTTAAATATACAAGGTGGGTCTTAAACTTACAAAGTGATCTGTGTAGTAAGATTGTCTTTCACATCTATCTTTTCAAATATTCTTGTGTTTGGAAAATTAGTTGAAGACCCAGAAAGAAAAACTTGAAAGCAAAGAGTTGCACATGAACATTCTGCGGCAGAAAATAACCCAGTTGGAAGAGGAGAAGCAAGTAAGGACTGCCTTAGCTGTAGAGAGGGATGAGGCCAATCTCACTGTCAGAAAGCTAAATAAGATGATAGAGAAGTTACAGAAGCAGCTTGATCTGGCAAGGGAAACGAACACTGATCTCAAAGCCAAGCTGTCTGAAACCAATGAACTTAAGGTGAGTTAAAAGATTACTTTTGTGCTTCAATTCATTTTTCTATTCCATTTGGAAACAGCTGGAGTTCATTTAAAATAATGTGTTCATTGAAGACGGCTCAAATCCATGTAGGTGAGTAAAGCAAATATAATATTAAATAGTAATATTTTTAATATTTTTTGTTATTTTGCAATTTGCTTGTTATACTAAGTAGAATCTATAAAGCACAATGTCAATTTTTGAGCTTTTATAAGAAAAATACATTACATGCATCCCTTTCTTTCCTGTTGATATGACTATAATCCTAGATTTTCCCATACATTGCTCACAGAAGATCTACTCTGATAGGTATGGAGGGAAGGTGGAAAAGGTTTTCCTGCATAAAGCAGGATGCTAAATTTTCATTGTTCTTGTGTTCAGGTGAGTACAAGTAGTTTGCAGTCATTGGTAGCTTGCCACTGCTGGAAGAAATGGCTATTGATTTTATGTGAGTTTGTGTCTTGTGGCTGATAGAATAAAATGGATAATTAGGTGCATGTTCCAACAATTTTCACCAGCAAAACATCTGACAACTCTTTTGCATACTAGCAGAGTGTGAACTCTCACTGTGGGTTATTGTTTGTCTAATTACCACTTTTCACAAAACCTTTAGAGGATTAACTGTCTTTGAATTGAAAACCTTTTTGTTAATTGAATTAAAATTGACCAGTCTCCTTTAACAGCTTTTCAGTACACACATATATGTGATTTCAACAAGAACCCATAAGAAACTACGTTAAAATGCTTATTCACAACTATTCATGATGTTTTTATTATATGCTTGTGTTAGGTGGAAAAGTTTGACAAATTTAACAGTACTTTATGTTACTGCAGATTAAAACTTTGGAGCAGAACAGAACAATAGAAGAACTCAATAAATCTCAAGGCAAACTGGAAAGAATGAAAGAAAAGGCTGAGAAACAACTCATCTCTCTCAAATCAGAACTTCTTTTAAAGGAGCGTAAAGCTACTGAAGATAAAGAAAAAAATGAAAATATGTTAAAAGTGGTTACCAGTGAGATAAAGGTGCTTAAAACAACCCTTGCGGAATTATCAAAAAGAGAGAAACAGGTAGGTATATCAGTATTTGACAAGTGCTAGCTGTCATAGAATATAAGAATGTGGCGGTATAGGCGGAGTAGCTATCCAGCTGTGCTGAAAACTTTTGTGAAGGAAATTTTAGCTCATACTTACGCGGCAGAGTGACAGCCTGCTTTAGGACTAATGGTCAGCTCTGGTGGCTGTAGCGAATAGCAGCAAAGTGTGAGTGTTCTTGAGTAGACATATAAAACCAATAAACCCCCCTGTGTTCAAAGCATTATTAAATCATACTGCAGAGTAAAAAACGGAGAAGTGAAGCTATACATGAAGGGTCAAAAAAGTAGAGATTGCTAGAAGGAGTATATGGTGGGGAAATAGTTGGATATATTGAAATTTTACATGAGTAACTGTAAGTTTACAGATATTCATACTGCATTTCCTCTGTGGGGTGAACAGAAAACTTTCCTGACTTCATATATCTTTATTGCATATTTCTAGATATAAATAAATATCAGCATAAACAGCATTCATTTTAATAAGCCTAGATAAAGAGTATATATAATGACTTACGACAAAAGGATGTTCACAGAGACTGGTAACATCAGTATATGACCACCACAGTCAACTACTGGTTAAAATCTGAATATATTTTGCTTGTATGAAATTAACTCAAGTCTTTATTTTCAGTAGTACTTGAAATATGAATGTTAATGTTTTGGTTGAGTTTTAATGGTTTTGTTATAAAGATTTTTTCCATTCCTAGCCCCCACCCTCCCTTATTTTTTATTTCTTTCTATTGGAATGAGGCCCCTTCTGTTTTTCTGTAGGTGCAGCATAAAAACAAAATGTGTGTTTTTGGCTTCTGCTCCCCCTCCTAATATCTTGGGTTAATGCTTTAAATTGCATTAATTTCCAATTTTACTTCAGATAGTTTTGCTCACTAGATGGAAGGTGCAAAGAAAATGGAGTGCTTACTGCCATAGCAAACCTCTGGTTTTGAGTCTTTAGTGATATTTATCTTCTATTATTTTTCTAATTTGCTTCCAGTTGTGCCTATCTTGGGAAGTATTAACTGTTATTGAAGAAAGTCTTATAATGAGTTTGGTGGTATTTGTATTAGCTTCTAGTAATTCAGCAGAACTATTGTGTTCTTAATACCTATGTTGCATTGTTTTTAAAGCTGAAATACATTTTTCACCTATTTCTTTCCTAAGTCTTATATGGTTTAGTGCAAGATTTTAAAAAGTTGTGGTGAGGCGCTGGAATGGGTTGCCCAAGGAAGTTGTGAGTGCTCCATCCCTGGCAGTGTTCAAGGCCAGGTTGGA
>JBCJKH010065181.1:23496-39380 GCA_039877255.1 Loriculus beryllinus | reverse complement strand
ACACCAGTTAACGCTTGTAGCTTCCTTGGAAGAATGACTTTTTTAGGCTGCAGTGACTTTAAGGTGATGTAAGCCCATGCTGCTGCTGAGATGGGATGCTTTCCTCCCTTCTCTTCCTGACTTTTCATCTTCCCATTCCTACTCCTTATCTTTGTGCTGGTATTAGCTGCTGCGTGGAGGGATCAGCTGTCCAATCCAGCGGAAAACCAGTTTGTCATCTCCATCCATCCTTGGCGGGAAGGGGGGAAGAAAAATTTACAACCTAAATGTGCTCTACACTCCTCCAAAAGAGAGAGCACCTTAGGACCCTGACGGATATATGTATTTATCACAAGTCCTAAAAGACGGAAGAAAGTGCTCGATACAGACATCCATATCTTGGTCTGAACTAATGGAACTTCCCATCCTACAAGTCTGTTCTGTTATCCTGAAAAGATGAATTTTCATTTCATGCCTCAATTTATCCATAAGCATATTAGTAAAATGCTACTTAGGCTCAAAGAAATGCTATTTTAAATTGCTTTGAAAAGTGCCATATGAATTAAGAGCACACTGTAGATCAGAGCAGATACAAATGGATACATCTCTGAAATTGGAAGTCATCTGTAGAGGATGACTTTTGCAAAGTGGTTATTCAACCAGTTCATGTTCCATGAGGGAACAGGCCCCTTTTCATTTGATTACATTTTAATTTTTCAGCATGATTCTCAAAACCAATTACTGCCTTCTGCAGCAGAAATGAAGTTTGCAGGAGCAATTTCCTAATGCTTTTATTAGGGAATGCTTGGCCATGAAATAATTGTGAAATGAAGCTCTCTCATTTAAAAGAAAAATTAGTTCCAACAGAGGTGAAACCTAGGTGAAACAGGTATCATTTTTTTTTTTTAATATTTTTTTTCACGTGTCTCAGATTTATTCCTGTTTTATAGAATCACAGAATCACAGACTGGTTTGGGTTGGAAGAGACCTTCAAGCTTATCCGGTCCCACTACACACCTTCCACTAGATCAGGTTGCTCCAAGGCCTTTCCAACCTGGTCTGAACACTGGCAGGGATGGGGCAGCCACAGCTTCTCTGGGCATCCTGTGCTAGGGCCTCACCACCCTCATCTCTACTGTCATTGCATAGATATGCAAGCTGGGCCCAACCCCGTAAGTATGATGCCTGTAGTCATTAACAACAAGAGGAGCTCTAAGCACACAGGAGGTAGAGAACTTGTCAGCTGGAAATGAGAAACATTTTGGGTGAAACCATGGCTCCACTGTGATGAACAGCAAAACTCTCCATTTGATCTAAGGCCAAGACCTTGGAAGGGAAGAGACATGTTCCCTTTAAGAGGTTTTTATTGGGGCTTTTTGAAAACAGTGTACCCCTAATCATTAATAATGAAGGAAGGTGCAGGTCTTTATTCTTAATCTCTTTTTGCATCACATTTGCCTATTATGCAAGACGATGCTTGGTTTCCAAATAGATGTGTTAAAAGGATGAAAGAGATAATGCTGTCACTAAAAATACTTGTTTCTCTTTAGAAATTATATACCTATTACTCTGTTTAGCAGCTGGGCTGAAAAAAAAGAGGAGATAAATTACATCCCTATTTTAGTTTTACTGACTGTGTTTAGCTTATGGGTCACAGACCTTTGTTGAAAAATTACACAGCATCTCCTGTAGAGTCAGTGAGCATCATGTATTGGGCATTGGTGTGTGCTTTCACACAGCAGTGAGAGTAGGGAGGGGGGAAAAGGATTTCTATTTGAAATAATCAAAGCCAATGGGTGAAAACAGAAGGATCATGGAATCATAGAATGGTTAGGGTTGGAAGGGAGCTTAAAAATCATCTAGTAAATTTAATATGCTAAGCTGAATTTGTCCTCTTAATAAATGTGCATTAACTTGACAGTCTTTTTAAGTCCCAAATGCACAGTTGTGTTCAAAGCAGACTAAACTACTGATGCATATTCTCTCTAAGAAAAGCACTGAAATCCTGTCTAGTGTATGTACAAATGTGTTCTGTTGGACCAACCCTAACTATTCTATGGTTCTATGATTCTATGATTCTATGAGACTACTTGTCTTAAGCTCAGCCTTTTTAACAATTCAGATCATGTTTCACATATTAAAAAAGGAGAATGTACATTCTGTTTTGGTTCAGGAATTGGGGTCTGCCTAATATTTTCAAATAGGAGGGCCTCTATTCTAGGTTTTCTATTGTGATATAGTGTTTAGTAGATATAAATTCAGATATAAATAGTCCTGATGGTGTTCCTGATAGGCCATAGGTTTACTTCATTGTGCTCCTGCAGTTGTGCCCTTTCTACATTTGTAAGCTTCTATTCTTAACTAGGCTATGACAAACAAACTGTAAACTCCCAACACTTCTCCTCCAAGGAGAAAAGAATTGTTAGTTCAATAAAAAAAATTATATTTGAGGTCTCCATCAGGTCCTAACAGGATTCCCCATGTGACTTCCAAAGCTTGTATCTCTCTCCACACTGCCTTGTTTTGCTTTGTCTAAAAGGAAAGTCAAATAAAATTGTTCCTCTTTGTGAGATCCATACTTTGCCCATCTAAGCAATGTAACAGTGGGTTAATGCAAAAATTGCATTAACACAAATAGCTCTTTCTTGGGTTTTCTGTTTCCAGTGTTAACTGAAAACAGGACTGTTAATTCAGTCTTTCTACATGTTAAAGCCTTCTTAATCCCACTACCCCTCAGCCAACACCACCTCAGTTGTGATGCCCAGTCATTCCCACCATTTTCCTCTTTCAATAAATCTACATGTCCTGCAGCCCCTCCTGTTGCCTGGTTTACCCACTGCTGCAGAGCTGATTGACAGCTCTTGAATAAGATGCTCATTCCTATAGGAATTTTCCTGTTCCCTTTCTTTCTGCATTTCAGCAGCCCTTGTTCCCTGAAGATAAGCTGTAATATGCAAAATAAAGCCATACTCCACACCTCCTGAGTCAAAACTTTGCTGTTTTCCCAATTTTCTTATACCAAGCCCTCATATCCTCTCCTTTCTATTTAGAATCATAGACTGGTTTGGATTGGAAGGGACCTTAATGCTCATCTAGTTCCAATGCCCTGACATGGGCAGGGACACCTTTACTTTATCTTTTTTGTCATAGTTGGATTTAAATCACCAGCCACCAATGCCACTAGCCAGGATGGTTTTAGCATCTAAAGCAACCTGAAAAAGTCTGCCCTAAACTCCCTCCTCCTTCAGTTTTGTCTGTGTAATTGTCAGCTGGCATTTGTGATTTTCTTAGAGGTGCTGGCTTCATCCAAGAAGGGCCATGACAGGCTAAAACAGTCAGGGTAAAGTCTAAAACTCAGAGGCTGCCTCATTACCCTTCAGACCTTGATTTCCTTCTGGGATAAAGGAGCTTATTCTGGCCACAAAAGTTATACTAGTGGGATCAGGAAGAGATTTTGTGCTGCAAGACAAGGAACAGGAAGAGGTAATGAATGAGTTAGCATTGATGAAATTAGAGAGCCCAGCCTTTGCTAATGGGGTCTGGGGGACAAAGCCAGGATTCTGCAATAGGTAAGAATATTTGGGAATCTGTGGAGAAGAAGCAGCTGCTGTATTGAAATTCATGACTACATAACATGAGAATGTGCTTGTGTTATAAACATGGAGGAGTGGTGCTGGACCTGTCTTGAGTTCTTGCTTGCTGTAGTGGTGTGAGACCTGGAGCATGCTGGCAGTTTACTTGAAGTTAATGCTACCCAGATAGAAACAGTCCACACAGACAGCAGCAAACCCCCTCCATCTCAAATTTGACTCCTTACAGGGGTGTGTAGTCGAGCCCTAACCAAGGACTGCAGATGTCCCCATCTGTTCCCAGTGACAGATTGCCTCCCTGCCCTATGGGCTCTCTCCCCGTTTGCACCACATCTCTGGTCTTGCAGGACAGAGAGGGGCATCCACATCCCCAAGGGGGCTTGTGCTGCTGGAAGCACTCGTGGGGCCCTGTGGTGGTGAGGGTTCCTGGTGAGCCGATGGAGACCCAAATGCTGGCCACCCCTGGGATCCCCTTGCAATGGCCTTGGTTATGAGAGTAAGTAACCCCAGCTTTTCTCCAAAACAAAAAGCAAGTCACTTTGTCCATGCTAGGAACCTAAACATGTGAACTGAAGTAACCCATCTGCTAAGATTGAATGCATCTGGATGCGTCTGAGTGCATCTGGCCTGCACTTCTCTAGACAGAGGCTGGAGGGGGAGGGGAAGAGAGGTTGGGAAGGGTTTAGATAGGCAGAAACAAACACACATATATTTTTAAGAAAATATGAGTCACTTGCACTTCACGTTTATTCCAAAAATCAATTCCCAGACCTCCCCAGCTCCTGCCCCTAACTCCTGAGGCAGGCCCTGTGCAACTGGGTGTGATAAATAAGGATAAAAATTGGATACATGTGTGGGGAGGAGGCAAAATGCTCTTTTCCAACCTGCCCTGACATGCTAAGGCCACCACTGCACTCTTGAATTGCTCCCCTGTCTCCGGGTGCCTCTCGCACTGCTGCTGGAGGAGAGCTCCTGGCCCCCTTCTCTTGTCAGCAGCTGTGGGCATGTGCCCACTCCACCAGCAGCAGGGCAGGGGAGGCAGAGCCAGGAAGGAGATGGGGCAAGAGGGACAGCTGGCTCTCCTCCATGTTCCCCACAGGCCCTTCTTGCACTGCTCCTGGAGTGTGAGGAGCCGGTGTCAGGAACCAGCATCCTCCCTCCCAAGCTTGAAGCCCAACAGCCCTCACCTCTTTGCCCTTCATTATCCTGTCTCCCCTTGTCACCAGCAGCCCAGTGCCTGCTCCCTCAGCAGGCCAACTTCACACCATGACTGACACATGCTGCTCTGGCAGGAGGAGAGATCTGTCACCACCTCGCTGCTTTGACGGCTGCAGCCCATGCCTAGGGCTGTTCTGCCGCTGTTCTGTGCCCTTCCAGCGTGTGCCATGGAGTCACCTCTCCTGGTCAGTGTGCAAGGTGGCACGGGGCGGAGGGTGGCATGGTCAAGTCAGTCAGAATGGAGGTGTGGAGAGGCTCTCTGTGCTCGTGCCGCAGAGGAACATTGGCGGGAGGTAATGCCGCAGGCACCAGTGGGCAGACATCGTTGGTCACTGCCCATCACCTTCACCCTAGCCTCAGAGGCGATGGCAGAGCGTGGCAGAGGCAGACCCTTTTCTGCAGCCCCAGGTCAGGTGGGCTCTGAAGCACCGTCCTTGACACAGATGATTGATAGCCATCCCAGTCACAGTGCCTGCATACCTGACAGCTCCGCCAATAAAAGGCAGTTACCTTGCCAGGTACACCATGGTCTGCAGCAGCCTGAAGGGTGGGTGATGTGAGGGCACATCACCTTCTGGTGCTTAGGGCTGCAGCCCCTGAGGAAGCAGCCAGCAGTGCCAACAGCGAGATGCTGCCAGCAGCTCCGGCCACCTCCGTGTGTAAATAACAACAGCAAATCTGCACTCAGCAGTAACTGCTTTTTGCTTAACCTTATCAAGAAGAAATCATACATGCTGGTTCAGCAAAAACTGGGGTGAGGCTTGAATATAAAAAAGATCATTCTGCTTTAACGAGGCTTCCTCTTCGAAAGAATAATATTGGCAGAACTAAAGCCCAGATCGGAAACAATGTGTGGCTTTTGTTTTCTTTTTTTCCTTCACTTTTTTCCTCCCTTGCCTTCATTCTCGGTGTTGGGGCTGGAGAGGAAAGTCTCCGTCTTGCCAAAATAAACAAATTACGCTTTACAATTCAGAGACTTAAATGCCTCTTTTTATCACAATTTCCTTAGCTCAGTGTTGAGAAAATAAAGCAGTAGTAAGCAGAGTGATTGCATACCCTTTTCCTTATGGCCATTGGCAAACAAATGCAGCCAGTTGTTTCTCTTTAAGCCCATTAAGTTTGCCTGGAAGTCATCCCTGGACAAACCTCCCCCCACACACACTCCATGCTGGCAAGAAAAAAAATAAATAAAGCAGAGCCCCTTCTTTCTGTTATTACCATCCCTGCAGATGTCCCTTCTTCCCATGACAGCACATGAGATCAAACCTCTCTGAAGGGACTCATTCAGCCGTGCCGGGAACATACACGCTCACTTACGGTACCTCTTGGCAAGCAGGAGATGAGCAGGAGCTGGAGCAGAGTGAGTCCTACATGTGTCCAAGGGGCTTGCTCCATAGTGCCCGGGCCAGTGCAGCAGTGTGACTGCTCGGGAAAGGAAAGCAGGCAAACAGCTTTTACTGGGACCTCACCAGCTCCGGGCTGCGAGGGATCTCGGATTTCAGACCTCAGCTCTCTCCCATCCTCACCAGAGGGGAACTACCTTCAAGAGACTTCTCAGGCATCCAGAAGCACGACGTCACCCCAAACCTCTCCAACTGCTGCCTTAACCCTTTCTGGACTCTGGCAGCCGATCCCTTTTGTGATGCGTTTATTGACACAGCGCTCAGCTCTGAGGTAGCAGTTCTCGTTTTGAAATGAAAGATATTGCAAAGGGGGAGGAAACAGAAATGTGAATATCTATTTATGTGAGTCATCCCAGTTGCTGTGGGTGAGCAGAAATTATGGGCTTCTCCAGAGGGAGGCACTTTGGATATCCCCCTCCTTGGACTTCCAGGGGTTGATGCGTCCCGGGGTGCTGCTGCTGATATTGGGTGGGTGCAGACTGGGGTTCCTGGCCAGCAGCCTGGCCAAATGGCATGTTCCACTTTACAGTGTGCTTAAAATAGCCATGCTTTTTTATGGTGGGGCAGATGAATGAATGAGGCTCACTAAAAGTTCACTCCATAGTGGATGAAAACCACAAAACACAAAAGGAATCACTTGGCATATGAGGCCTTGAGCTAGTCAAAACTTTTTTACAGAGTACATTTCTGCCAGGAAATGCAATTTTGGCAAAATTACGATGTTTGGTCAGAACATATTAATATTGGGGAAAAGTTCAATCCAAACAAAGGATGCTATTTAATTTGGATTTTATCTTTCTATTTTTTTTCTGCCTTTTCTATTACCACGTGATACTGATTTTGTCTGGTCTTCAGCCTATAGTTCATAGCAGTATACTTTATTTTATCTAATATATTTCTTGCACAGTTTTCCAGTACCATCCAAAGGACATATTTCATAGCTCTAAAACTGACTTTTTCAATTTCATTTCAGTTGCAAGTTTGGGTTTTTTTACATATATTGTGAGAGGGAAAATTTGAAATACTGGCATTTGCTTTGGAGTAGAAACTCAAGTATCTCAAAAAGGTTTAACAAATACCTGCAGCTGTTTGTAAAGCTCTAGGCATGTTGAGCAACCTCAAAAATTTGAGAGCAGTAGCCAGTGGAAACCTTGAGTAGTTTACTGTGGTGGAAAATCCATTACAGCTTCAGGTGGTCTGTCATGGGGTGAATTCCTCTGTCCAGACCTTTCTCTGGGTTATACATGACTAGTGCTTGTTCACCTTTGATATAAAACAATACGAATGTATTCATGATTGGGTTTTTTTTCTCCAAATTTCATAATACTGATGTAAACCCACCATTAAAAATACTAATATAAGAAGACCTGAGATAGATGCCAAGTTTTTAACCATTATGGCATATAGTGCTGCTCAGAACATGTCAACATGACATGGCAGTTGTAGGACATTTTGCTGCCATTTGACTTTCTGCATGGCTCCCAACAATGGAACCAGTGCTCTTCCCTAATTCCAAGTTTGGGTTCCTTTAACAAGCCTTTCAGTTGCAGGAATAAAAAGAAATAAGGAAAAAAACTGAAGCCCCAACAAAGCAGATGAAAACAGTGAAAACGGGGAGGCCTTACCTCTTCACAAAGAAACACAAAACTATTTCAAGGCCAGACTGGACGGGGCTTTGAGCAACCTGGTCTAGTGGAAGGTGTCCCTGCCTGTGGCAGGGGGTTGGAATTGGATGATTTTTAAGGTCCTTTCCAACCCAAACCGTTCTGTGATTCTGTGATTCTAATGTCTGTGGAATCATGATTAGTTTATTTCCTAGCCCTCATTTCTAGTAAGCAATTAAATTATTTAACCTAGTAAGTCCTTTTAGTTGCTTACAGATATCTGAGCCTTAGATGTCTCTAAGGGAGAGTCTGGTTTTGGTGTGTGACGTGAAGGGAAATCCCAGAGCACTGAATGAGGCTGGACACAGGGAAAGGGAGTATTAAGGCCAGACACAGAGGACCTAACACTTGGGTTTCTCATAAAGGCCAGAGCCACTTGGGAAAACATGCCCACAGGGGCCACAGCTGTTTGTTTCTTTGGGCCAGTTCTTGTGGCAGGACGCTCAACACAGTAGAAAAAGAAGAGGTGAACCTGTCTTGGATCTGTGGATGGAGCAGACCTGCAGGGACACCTTCAGGTTTAGGGTGGGAAAATAGCCTTTCTGCTTGATGGATGAATGGGCTAAAGGGGAAAGCTGATCTATGACATCTTTTTGTTTTTCTTTTCTCTGAGGGAAGGTAATTATGCTACCAGGAAATCCAGTTGCACTCAACATTACTCTACCGTGCTTAACTTAGCTTGGCACCTTGCAGTGGATCCACTGCCTCCTCAGAGAATGGTTCAGAAGCCAAATAAGTGAACTCAGCCATGATCACACGGATTTGCACATGGCCTGTTTGCCTGGGTTGTCTAGTAGGATGTCACTGTAGCACCAGGAATGACTTTGGGCAACTTACGCGGTGCTCCTGAATGCACTTTTTGCATTCCTATTAAGAGGCAGAGACTAAACCAGGCACATCGCACTGGCCAAATATTTCTGGCTATGTGTAATCCTCCACGAGAAAAAGCTAAAAGCTCTTCACCATGTGTCTGTACTGCTGAGGAATCTCACTGTAGCATTTGGCTGCAATGTTTGTATCTGCCCTGTTGCTGAACACACTTAGAGTACAGGCTTGAAAATTACGTTCCGCTGAAACTGGATTGTAAAAATGGATAGAATTACCATACATTAACAGCCATTTCTAAGCAGCTAGCAATCCTTCTCAATCTAGAGTAAAACAAGACCTTTGATAATTATAATTGACCACTAAGTAAATAATTAATTGATAATTAATACCACTAACTTGTACTTCTAATAATCTGCCAGCAAATCTGAGTCATGAAAACACTGTGTGGTCCAGTCTGCAAGAACAGAAAGAATGCCACTGTTTTATCTTGGTGAAAAACTGACATGCAGGGAGATGACCTAAGGTTCATATCCTGCAGTGGCAGGTCATGAAAGGTACACAGTAACTTCACCCCAGTTCTGTACTCAAAGCTCTGGACTGTCCTGCTTGAGAGGAATCAGTGCAGAATAATTAGGGATGAATGTATAGTTGTGGATAAAACTAATTTGGACTTCAAATAAAACGACTGTCTCAGAGCCAGACAGACTTTTCTCAGTGTTTGAAAATTTAGTGAACTTGCCCCCTTCCTCACCCCCTCCCAACCTTTTTCACAAACAACTGAAATCTCTTGTATCTGTTACTGAAACATTACCAGAAAACTTTCTTCCTTTTGTGACTTCTGCTCAGATGATTCAATCCCAAATGGCCCTGATTATGTTCCAAATCTCCAGAGCTTCTGCTGAAGGAAATCTGTGATTTTCAATGTTATTCATTTACACTACTACAGATTAAATGCCTTCACAGGACATCCTTCTTACAAGAACATTTGGACCCTATTTCTCCTCACAGACAAAATTCCCACTGAAACTAGTGTAGCCTTCTGCCAAAAAAAGAGTTTGAATCATCTGAGCTCAAACATGCTCCCAGCAGGGTTGCTGGAGTTATGTCTTGAACTTAGTGACTGGCCAGTAATACCCATCCCGCTCAAACAAAACCTGAAGAAACTATTTGAAAGACATTGTAAAAGAAAATGGGCCCACTTAGAGGCTGGAAAGGGCTTGTATCTCAGAGGGAAAATAAAGTTCAAATGAAAATCGGTCCTGGAGCTTTAAGAGTAGCAGAAAAAGCAGTTAATGAATGATTAGCACTAATGTTTTATTTGTCCCCTCAAAGCATTATTTTTGGATAACCTCCTTTTAGAGAAGAGGTTGCAAAGTGTTTGCCTTTAAAACACATCTTTTAGAAGAAATCCCAGACCTCACTGTAACATCTGAGGAACATTTTATAAGTTTCTAGCAGTACTGAGAGTAAGTATACTTTGCCCTTTGGGCTTCAAGTTTGCCAAATGCGTGCAATGCAATATCTAGCATTTACGAACCCCAGTAGAATTGTGGCAGCCTACCTACATAGGCATCCATAGGCAAGGGTACTTTGTGCAGCTTTTCCTGGTCTGAGCTCCACAAACTATTCCCATCGCTATGTGGGATATTAATCTTCAGTGACTGAGGCATCGCAGTCCAGGAAAGCTAAATGGGTGAGAATGGGAGAAGCCAAAAAGAGCTGGGAGCTGTAGTGCCAGCACACATTACAGACCCTGATCTAATAGGACTGGTAATGACAATGGTAATGATTGGGTTTTTTTAAAAAAAGATTTTTTTACAGGAAAATGGAGGTGGTTTAAAAAATATGATTCCAAATACATTTCTGGGCAAGTGATCAGCAGAATACGGCCAGGAGAACATGACTGCTTAACAGCACCTAACCAGCAATATGCTTTTTCTTTTTTTTTTTTCAGTTATTATTTCATGTTTTAATCTGTTTGGATGTATTTTTCAGTGATCCTTCTGTGTTTCACTTTTGTGTACAGTCTGTGATGATCTTCACCATAGCAATGTGTAAGAAAAGAAACAGGTGGAAGATTTGGTTTGAAATTGAAACTAGCCCATAGACAAGCCTAGTTATCAATCAGTCAGCTATTATAGTCTACGTCTGACAGTCTTGATATTATAGTCTAGTATAGTCTGATATTATAGTCTAAGGGGGTAGCAAAACATTATGTATTTCCCTACATGGAAATGAATAACCTGCAGATTCAGTCATTCTTGTGGTATACATTCTTGCTTCATAGTTTAATAAATAAGGCTTCCTAGGTTAATGAATAAAACTTTTAGTCTGTATAGCAACTTCAAACTGATCACCAAAACAGTAGACATAGAAATTTAGCAACTGTTTTGGGTTTTATTTAAGTTGGGTTTATGTTTTATGGTCATGGATACATATGAGTCAGCATGGAAGCCAAGAAGAGAATATGATTTTGAGACAGAAACTTAACCGTGCTTCACGTTGAAGGCTAGCCTAGCACTGCAGCATGAAGTCAAGCCAGATGAACATGTGCATGAGATAAAGGTCAGAAAAATGTGTGCTGCAAGTAATTCGTGGAAGGTCAGCTTTTCAGAAGTGACAAATGTCTGATTTTCCAAACTGGAAATGTAGAAGTATAGCACTTCTGGAAATAGGATTCACACAATCTGATCCTACATTGCAGTTAGATAATGGAGTGATGTAAGACTTGAGCAGTGCTGTCTAACAGAAAGAGCTTAGTTTGAAGTGCGTTTTTTTGGTGATCTCCTTTTCTCCTTTCATTGATGCCCATAAAAACTGAAATTAAGGCTTACTTTCTCTGTCCCTCTAGGTCAAATTTACCAGTGTCCTTATGAATGAGCTGTGGAAAAGCCTAGTTAGGAACAACTGTGAAATTCTAACTACAAGAAGTAATGAAATCATTCACCTTTTATATGGTTGTCTAGCATGTCATACAAGTAAATAATCAGTAACACACCATGTATCTTTCCAATGCATCTTTGGGAGTTCTGCTATCCAACATTTAACATCCAGTTAAATAATTTCCCAGTTTTTCTGTCCGTCTCCCTTGATTGGCTTGACTGGCCTTGACCAAAAGGGGGGGACCTGAATAATATGACAAAAACAATAAAAATATGATTCAGAAAGAGAAAAAACCTTAATAGATGAAGTGGATGAGATCTTTCAGAACAGTGGTCCATTCTGAGAACAACTGGACAAGGTCACCAGGGCATTGCAAAATTTGATCTCATCATATAAAGAGATACACTGATCAAAATCTCACGCCAATGTCTTCAGCATGTCTCATGCCAACGTGTGCAGCCATGTCTTCAATTTTATTGAAAAAAAAACCCAAAACAAACAACAACAACAACAAATCCCCAAACTCCATCAGCATCTTCAGCTGGTGCAAAACTAGGTGCTGAAAAACAGGCTGCTCAAAAGTAACATCTTGTCTTCCATCCCTGTCAGACACATGTGGCAGTTGACAGTCCAAATGATCCTGCTTCCACATATTTATTCTCCATGTCATCCTTGTCATCTTCAAACTCTGGCATGCCAGACCACTACTGATGTTTCACTTAAAACCTTGGAAAAAATGAATGAAAAATGTTTCATAATTATTTTTCTTCTATTGTTTTTTTAGGCAGTGATGTCATGATCTGTTTGCACCAGCATCTAATGCTACAAAAAAATGCCTCTTGATATAAGTCTGTTATTTATGTTGAGGAGATTTAGAAGATTTATAAACTCTTAATCAAGCAAAAAGACTATACACAAAAAAAACCCATAAACTAAAAGGTTCATTGAGATTAAAGGAAGACTTTGTATAGCTCATAAGACCTCTGTTTAAAATATCCACACAGATACTACACTGTAATGATTGCAATGGATTTTCAGCTCTGACCTAACAAAGACTTAGGCATCTACTTTGTTTAAGCCAGCAATCCCATTGAATTCAGTGGATCTAAATGTCACTTTTTAAAGTTTTTGAAGCCTAGAGGTATTAGTGCATAGCCATAATTAAAACTTTGAAAAGTGGGACCACCAGAAGTCACACAGAAAGCTTTCAACCTGAGTCCTGGCTGGCTGGTCTTTCCACACTTCCAGAGATGTGGAGCACTGTTATCATTCCTGCAGTTGCTGCCCCCAGCAGCAAAGAGGAATGAGGCTCTCATTTTTTCAGTGTGCTATCTGCTTTGTACAAGAAATAAAAAGAAATAGATTCCATCAGACCAGATTTCCCATTGAGATTACCAACAAACCAGCACTAGACCAGTACTTCAGAGATACTGGAAGAGAGACAGGGGTTTCTACATAAGACAGCCTTCAACATTCACTGTTAATTGGTGTATCAGAGTTTTAAATAAATGTTTATGTAGCAGCCTCCAGGATTGGAAATCAACACTGCTGCTTCCCTTTAAAGACTGGAAAAACTCAGCTGAAGCAAAGCAAAAGATTTTACCATGCTGTTATTGCTTCCCTTGACTGTTAGCAGTCAGTGGCATGCAAGCTGACAGAGAGGGTATTGATTTTTGTTACTTTGAACATTTCTTTGTAGAAGGGGAGCAGCAAAAATGAATAGAAAAGAAATAATAGCAATTCTTGTTTTCTCCAGCAGGGCTTCAAAGTTACAAGCTTAAGCAGCAGAAGAAAGGGATAATCTATTCCATTGCACTTTGTCCTGCTAGAAAATCCACATTTGTCCATCCTTGTTATTATTTCTCTATCTTGAAACCACAGTGAGAGCATGTACCTCATGACAGCATAGCTTTAAACTTCTGCTGTCTATTCATGGCACCTTGAAACCTTCCCAACTTCCATAGCACTATAACACACAAAATCATGCAAGGAAAGAAAAGTCTACACAGAGGAGTCTGCTTCAGGTAGTCTAAACTGATTCAAAATGAACCTCAGAAGAGCTAGTCCTGAGTTCAGTGGCCTTCAGAGCAAAGTCCATAAGGATCCTGATGATAAGCCAGTAGAGACTTGTCTGAAATTAAAGGCCATGCCTCTGGCTCATCCTATGGCAGATAGGCAATTCATCTCCTTTGGCAGTCATGGGACCACCCTTTCCAGGTGGCGTTGGCATAGTTAATGTACACCACTTCAAATAACTTCATCATGTAGATATATGTGACTACATGCAAAACTATGAATTAAATATAATATTTCTTCCTGCATTAAATGTGCTCATGAAGAAGTGTCTCCATAGCAGAAGTGCTCCAGCCTTTGGAACATCTTAGTATTTACTGTTATATCATCCCTTCTTCCATGCGACCACAATGAAGAGGGAAGCACTGATTTCTTTTGCAGTCTTTTCCTTTGAAGTATGACGTATCAGCTGCAAAAAGAGTATAGATACAAACGTGAATCAGGATGCCTTAATACATAGTACTTAAAAATAAGTTGGTGAGACTTTTTTTCCCTCTGTACATAGGCACAGAGTAAACACGTTAATCAGTGTAAGAATCTTTTATAAGGTCACAGTGCTCAGTATGATTAACTGGAGATGAAGTTTGGCAGGCAATACATTCATAATATGATCTAATCGTGTTTGGTAGTGTGAGGAGGGAAATAAAGAAGTTGGCTGCGAGGACTGCTTAAAAATTGGCAACCTTGCAAGTACTGTGACTTCTTTATAGAAATCTCATCAGACTGATGAGCCAGCCAGCTTTGCTGAGCCTGTCCAGAATCTTTCCTTTCAAAATATTTGTGCCTGAGTAATAATGGATGGCTTCTATTATTGAATGGCTCTTGCAGTTCACTTCAGGGCTGATCTGAAGTATCTCCTGCTATTTCACTATTGGACTACAAACTGCTCTACCCAAACGCCTCACTCCTCAATCCCTTCTTTTCTCTCAGGCATAGGGTTCATAGATCTGTCAGAATGTTGTCACATAAGCACAGTCAGGCCAGACAAGATTGAGTATCCTCCTTGTATAGGGATCTGCCTCCAGAAACGACCAGGACTACATATTTGAACAGTTATAGACTTACTGGCATAACTTGTTCCAGCTCAGTTTTATCCTGTTCTCCACTAACAAAGACTAATTCAACTTGGAAAGTGTTTATAATTTAGCAATTATACTCCTTAGCTCTTACTATCTATACATATGTTTAATTCACCTTTCAAATTTGCTAAGGTTTTGCTCCCAGAGGTATGCTGTGGAAATGATCAACTATCTAACTGCATGTTGTACCAGGAATCATTTCTCTTCCTATTATTAACTATGCGTATCTCACCGTCAAATGTACATGCAGCTCTATTGGTATAAGCAATCTATGTGAGCGTTGACTGATTTTTCCACAGGAATAATGATTTTTTTTTATACTACTTCATGCACTTTTTTCTCATATGCTCAAATATGCAGGCATTAGGCCCCATTGCAATATCTCTACAAGGTGTCTGAAAAATTTGGACCAAAAAAAATTGTTTATGTTACAAGTGAGAAATAACAGCACTACTGTCACTATAGAATGATTTATCATTCTGTAAAGCTTTGGCAATGTGACAGAGGGCAAATGTTCAGGAAAAGAGAATATTTTCCCAGTGTTAGTAAAATGTTCAACAAAATAAACATGAACTCCCCGGAGATCACAAGCAATGAACTTCTAATTTCAGCCTCCACAGTAAATTGTTTCTTTTATTCTTTGCTGTTCCTCAGAATAAGAAATATATTTATGGAAGATTAATTTCCATTAGATAGTGGGCTTCTCATGAAAGACATTTACCTTTTTTGTACTCTTTTTTGACTCTTCAGAAGCTAACACATAGGTGTTCTGAGTATTAATTGCCAAGCAGTTATTTGGTCTGGGCTGCAGCCTTAGGCACACTATTGGAGAGATTCTTTAAGCATCCCAAAATGCTTTCACTTTACCCATCTTACCTGTTCTGTAAAATAACTCTTCATTTATTAACACAGAACTAAATAAGCACTGGGCCAATTTGACAGCCAACTCCATAGCACATTCTGTGAGTGCCTTTACTCAAGGCAGAAACCTTACTCTGGAGCAGGTGCTTCAGTCCCAAGCACAAACACTGATCAACCTGTGCCAATGCCCCACCACCCTCATAGAGGATGAAGAGCTTCTTCTTAATATCTCATCTCAGTCTCCCCTCTGTCAGGTTAAAGCCATTCCCCCTTTTCCTGTCACTGCAGCCTTTTGTCAAAGACCCC
>JBCJKH010065173.1:6311-31995 GCA_039877255.1 Loriculus beryllinus | reverse complement strand
CAAGACAGGAATAACTACCTTCTGAGGGTTAAATAAACTCTTCAAGACTAACTCCTCCTCCCCACTTCCTAGTTTTATTGGAGGCACATAGTATCATTAATTTATTCTGTGGCACAGTTCCTTGGTCATCTCAGTGAGGACATTTTGCTCAAAGAATGCAAAGAGGGTGTGTGCTGTAATTTTCACTGACTGTGAATCTCTGTGTTAGAGAAAAAATGTGAACTCCTGCCCGCAGGTATTGAGGGTTAAACACATAAGTTCACAGATTTCTTTTTAATTTCAGTGAGGTGAATAGGAGAGAGTGGTCTTGGAAGACATAAATTGGCTTATCTTCCAGCAATGGCTTTGGCAGGTTTTTGTCTCATGTAGTTAGCAGAGATGTGTGTAGTACTAGTGGCTTTGAAGGCCTCAGTATGGTGTTTGCCATAATGGGAACTTTCTTGAAGTTTTGCCTGGTGCGTGTCCATGATCTGATGTGAGTCCTTTTGTCAGAACTTTGACAATTTTGAGCCTCCAGTCAGCTTCATCTGCTCCATCCATGACAGATCCTCATTTAGCCTGTTCTTGAAAACTTCTACTGATAGAGCTTCAGAGCTTCCTCGTGTTACCAGTGGTTAACTATCATCATGGCTAGACAGTTCCTTCTAATATCTAACCTAAATCTCCCTTGCTGCATGCTAAACCAGTCCCTTCAGTTTTCCACAGCTGCAGGGAGCAGGACAAGATTATCATTTCCTTTTAGCAGCCTGACATATTTAAAACTTGTTATCATCTCTCATTCTCTCACCCTCATTCCTACCTCTTTCCCTTCCAACTAAACAAGCCCACTTCTTGTAGCTTCTTCTCCAGGGGTCACACTTCCAAAACTTCTTACCATTCTTGTGAGCAGGGAGCAGCATCTTGCTTGGGATAGGGCCCAAAACTGGATATAGGGCTGACAGGAGTAAAGACCCTGACATGTGAAGCTCCTCTTATCTGTCTCCAAGCCTGTTCACCTGTGTGTACCAAGCCCTGCACTACTCTTGATGTCTTCTCTCTTTACAGCTCTAGCCCCAGAGACTCTTTTGCTGTACCACTCCATTTTGCACTTCTGCGTTGCATCCTTCTTCTTCGGCATGGTGTTTTACACCTGCCTGTACTGTATCTCAGTCATTCATTCTAGACTAGGTCTATAATTTATTAAGATTTTATTCTAATTGGAATCCCGGAAAATGCTGGAAGCACTCCCTACAGATTTGTAATTGTAATCTTTATTCTAATTTACAAGTCATTAATGGAAATACTGAACAGAACAAGACCCCAGGCACAGCCCTTATGTGCCTTTTCAGGTTGACATTGAATTTAATACCTACAAGTACAGATGTGAAGCATTTGTATACCCACCAAGAGTAAATTATACCTAAATTGTATTCGCCTGGTTTGCATATAATGCTATCACATGCATCCATCAAAAGCTTTCCTCGTTCCAATGTGCAACTTCTGCTGTTTTTTCCTCCCTACCCACTGTGCTCCCAACTCTGTCAAAGAAGAAAATTAAATTGATTAGACTTAATTTGTTCTTGACAAGTCTGTGTTTTCTGTTTTCTCATGACTTTATCATGTGGGAGTGGAGGCAGCTGCAGTGCAGGGCAGGAAGCAGGGTGATGGAAATGCCGCTGCTCCTCCTGGATCACACACTCACTCCCTCCTGCTTTGTGATAAATCAACACCTGTTATAAGTATTTACAAGTGGGTTGAATAATAGTTTGTCTGAGTCGATATCAAAGCCAGGCTGTTTGGTCTATGATACCTCAGATGTGTCTTCTTCCCTCTTTTGTTTGAAATTAGAGAATATATTTGGCCTTCACTCATCCCTTGAGAATTTCTAGGAGGTATTTACTCATGGCTTGGAGGCTGCCCTGGCTGGTTCCCTGCTCCTTCCTTACTCCTAGCCTACACTTAGTTAAGCCCTGCCAAGCTGAATACACCCTAATACACTCTAATCTCTTTTTTCCTGTGTTCTAGCTTATCTTTGTGTTAAATATCTAATATTTGATCACTGTGAACATTGCTGTTTATGGCTCTTCAAGCACATTAATTTTATCTTTCCCAATGGAACATGTGTCTGCAAGCCACTGAATGTGGTTTCTGCAGTGGAAGGCAGGGGCACAGTGTGCCAGGGCAGCTGCATGCACGGCTGCCTGCCATTTACAGTCCCATCTGACTTTATTGCCTCCAAAAAGATGAAATGACGAGCGTAAAAGCCTCATTTAATGTGTTTGGTTTTGATAAGCTCTCTCATATGCACACATGCAAAGCCAGAGTGAGAAAACAGGAGCAAGTACAATGGCCAAAGACTTTGGTATTCTCCTGAGATGTAGCTCGGGGTTATGTTTAGACTGTGCTGGTAGTACCATCTCGTATTAAAACTTCTTCCACAAGAACCTGTTTGCTACTGCTGTAGCCTGTCAGGCTTTTATCACTTGATCTGAGACTTTCAGGTTGTGCCTCTCTCACAGACAAAATTTATTTTAATATTGTCAGCTAAACCAATTCAGCCGTTTCCAAGATAAATTAGGGGGGGAAGGAGGGAGGAGAGAAGGAATGTTGTTTTGCCCACATTAAAAAGGGGAAAGAAAAGAAATCTTCCAGCTGTTTGACTGAGACCTGCAGTGTTCAGGAACAGGATCTGTGGTGACAAGGCTCAGAGACATCTGCGCATGTTCTCGTCAGACTTGCCGCTGTTTATAGGTGCTCCGTTTTCCAAAGATTTTTCTCTCCCATCCGTCAAAACTTCACATCCTCTGGTGCTGAGCAGCCCACCAGTGACACAGCCCTGTGCAAGGACAGTGCTCATGCCCTAATGACTCAAACGTTGTGTGAGCAGAGCATCCCTGCACAGCCCCAGCATGGTGCCCTTGCCCAGGGCTGCGGCGGTGGAGCTGGATTGTCTCCATAATGATGGTTCCTGCATTTTCCAGGTACAAGTGAAACGGGGTCTTGCACATGGGAGCAGAAAGCAGTCACAGAGGTGCTTCTGCTGGAAATGTCAGTGGGGCAGAAGCTGGTCATCAGGAGGGGAAGGAGGAAATTGGGGTGATGGATGTGAACCAGGAGAAGCTGTTAGGACTGCAGGAGGTCAGGACAAACTGTATCCCTAGCTAGCATGGCGGTGGGCTGTGTGAGAAGAGTGACCAGACTGGTGGGACCAGGAGATGGGAAGGCAGGGAAGGGAATCTGCAGGACAGTGAGGACAGGTGGGTGTGGGAAGTGGGAAATGCATTGGGCTGCATGGTGGTGAGGAGTTAGCAGAGGTGGGAGGGATATGGGGTTGCCTGGACAAAAGCATTGGTACTGGATTTGATGGGCACAGGCATGGAAAAGAGCACGGCAGATCAATTACTGCAACCAGTTTTTTGGCTCATCCCATGTCTTCACAGTGCAGATAGTTTGACTTACCACAATTGGGCTGATGTGGAGAGGCACTAGGTTCTTGCAGCAGTTGTTTTGAACATACCTAGCTTACTTTTAAGGCTAAGGGCTTTAAAATAATCAGGTTGTAAGCACTTCAGACTGGGTGCCTAGAACGGAGAGGGTTGTTTTCACATTAGTCTGTCTGCATAAATGCTTCTGTCTGGCACATGTCTGATATGAAATGGGAATAATATCACCCAGACGTGAGTGAAGATAAGCTCATTTAATGTGTTATCTAGATAGTGCACTTTGTAACTTAGAAGCCTGTTAGTAACTCTGTGTTCGGAGCAGTGTTTGGATAGCTGCTGTAGATAAAGCCCAGGAAGACTAGCATCACCTAGCCTGCACATCCACTGAGGTATGAGTCCTGCAGAATTCAGTAGCCTGAAGTCATGTAATTACAAACTGCAGCAACTCGTGTGTCCATGCAGGGTGCCTTGATTTTGGCAATTCATGATGTCTGTATGCTTCATTTTGCAGTATGAATCATGTTCCTTCAATGTTTTCTCTTCTGTGCAGTTATACAGAATCACTTACAAAAAATGTTAGAAATAGTTCTGCAGAGGTGGGGCAGGCAAATCATGTCCCAGAAGGACTTCAGGGGTTGTATTCAAACAACTGAAGGATTGCCGCCTTCTACTTTATTTCAAGTAGCAGAGAGTGGGGAGATACAACAGAGGGCAGACAGGTCTTCTGATCTCCCACCCAGTATGTGGATGCTGTGCCAGGACGCTCTCTGAAACCAGGGCTAAAGCAGTCCTGGGGTAAAGTTTGGACTTGATGGTCTTAAAGATCTTTTCCAACCTGTGATTGTAAAGGGTGGATGGGCTGCTCCAAACACCACGCAGGGGGGAGAGTGGGAATGGCATGCAAACCATTTCAGAGCATGGAGGTAAGAGCTGCTTCTGCCACTGCTGAAAGTGTTGTTATTCATCATTGCTGATACTGTACACATCGTACATGTGGTTGTGGTACCCCCACCACCCTCCAAAATAATAAGGCTTGGAAACCCTTGCCACTAAAGAAACCTGCAGATGAAGGCAGACTATCAATAGAAAACAGTGTGTTTCCTCCACTGAGAATGGGCTCTAGAAGCAGCTCAGAGGAAACTCTAGCACAATATTTCTTCGGGGTGTCTTTCAGGAGGACTGTGGCTTTTCTCATGGCAAGGATGAGATCCCTGCTCTTGGACAGAGCACCCTGAGACAAGGTGCTCTGATGACATTTCTGTCTGAGGATCTGATTGTGTCCCGCTTGCCGAGGCTGTGGATCCCCATTGTGTCTGCATACAAGGGGGCCAGTGCTGATTTCCGCCATTCATGCTTGTTTCTTTGCATCCAAGAGTGCTGCTGAGAAGTTTCCAGAGAAAAGCTTGGCCCCTGTTTCCAGTGTTATGCGGAGCTGTACCGGCTGCTGGGGACAAGTCGGAAACGCTGGCAAGATAGCAGGCATCCTCAGGAAGCAAACCCTATCAGAAAGCACTGATGTCATTGGCAAACAAAACAAATGACTGCTGGAAAAACAAACTGTTTTCCAGCATTGTTGATCTTCCCTCAAATTAGCAGCTCTGCACAGCCTTTACTCTTTTGTCCCAGTCTGACAGAGTATGTACAGGACAGCACTGCAGTGATGGTTTTGTTACTCCTGCTGACCCAATCCCTTTGATTTTATGTTTTAGATTTATTTATCTAAGGGAGGGTGGGAAGAGCATCCCAGCACTGCAGGCAGGTTTGGAAAGCTGGCTGGCGTCCTTGTGGACATTACGTGCTGATAAGGTTGATGTCCTGCAGGGTTTGCTCAGGCGGGGCCTCTGGCTCCCCTGCCCCGGCTAGGTTTGATGTGGGGGAAGGTACCTCCCCATGACTTCTGCACAGCCTAATTATTCCCTGTGAGGGTGGTGAGACACTGGCACAGGTTGCCCAGAGAAGTTGTGGCTGCCCCATTCCTGGCGGTTGGATGGGGCTTTGAGCAACCTGGCCTAGTGAAAAGTGTCCCTGTCTGTAGCAAGGAGTTGAAACTGGGTGATCTTTAAGGTCCTTTCCAACCCAAACCATTATTTGATTTTATGTGTCCTAACAGTGTCCCATCCAGTGGCCATAGCCACTACTGCTACCAGCTGCTGGCAACTTGTGTCATAGGCATGGAGCATTTTTCTATGTGGTGAGTCTGGGGAGAGCTCACTGGGGGTATTGGTGCTGAGGGCACCGTGGCAGGCAGAGGGGTGCAGGCTTCTCTGCTTTGTTCCCATTGTGGACCTGTGACAGGCACAATGATAGCATCCTGCTCCTAGCCAGGCCTTCCCACCATCCATAGCGCCACAGGGCTTTCCTTTCCACACATGATAAGTTTGCAGAGCAGGAGGAGACAATTACACTGGTTCCTCATGGTGCACTTCCACCCTGTTGCACCTCACTACCAATACCAAGAGGAGGTTCAGAGTAAACCCCACAGGCTGGAAGTTTCTTATCCACTTGCTTTTGCCTCTCTGATAGCACCACGGCTACAGTGGGTGGCAGAGATGGGGTTAAGCTGCGCTCCAAGCCAGTCTGACAATAATAGCAGGAAAAGCACATTTCTTCCTTGCACCTGTGAGTGCTCTGATCTGCTTTCTGCTGTTTATGGTGGTCACACTGGATCTTTCTCTTGTTAGAAGCTGAACAGCTCTAGCAGCCAGCTGTTTCCCTTGCTCTGCTTGAACCTGGCTCGTTTCACAGTCCAGGGCAGCAAGTGGATGGAAAGTCAGCCTTTTAGGTCAGCATTTAAAAATAACCCACGGAGCTTTTCCTTTCTTCCAAGAGGGAAGGGTCCTGCTCCTCTCTGCTTTCTGCCTGCTTGTACTTACTGCTGGCTCACTTACTCAGAACGCTTATTGGGCATTTGAAGTCCTGTTCTAGCAAGGGATACTCCTAAAATATCTTCAGCGTAGAGCTTTAAATAAACAAATAATCCTGTTTTTAAAGGGTGTGTAGTGTTACGTGTGTGAGAAGATTCATAAAGCTCTAGAGGCAAACCAGTTTAAGGTTCTCAAGCTGAAAAGCCACTTCTGCAGCGTTCCAGGTTCCCAGTTAAACTGTAGCTCTGCATAAAACCTGTGCATGTTTTTTCCATGCTGTGGGCTGTCCTCAGGCAAGTGCTGTGGGCAGTGCAGGGCAGAGGCGGCTAGAGTGTCCCTGTGTGCCGGGAAGCTGCATACCAGGCTGGACCAGAGCAGCTGGCCGGACCGGCTCTACAGTCTGCAGAGCATCCCAGAGACAGGGCGGGAGCAGAAAACGGTTGGGGTGCTGGGTAGACAAAAAGTGGCCATAATATGTGGAGTGCTGCACCACAGAAGCTGGTTTACATTCTAAGCCACCCAATCAACTTCTGTGTATACATAGCCTGAGAGATTTAGTACTAATAAATGCACAGGAGCCAAATCAGTAGTTGCTTCAGCTCAAGTAAATAATTGTAGACAGCAGTCAACAGAGTTCTTTCTTCTTGCCCATGAAAAGCATTAGAAACCAGTGTATAAAGTACTTGCTTGTCATGATCTTTGCAGAGACTGTCTCCTTTTGACTATCTACCAATGCTGGGCTCCTGGCCCTCAGGTAGATCTACTACTTCTAAGGACACAGTGCTCACCAGGCATGTTAAATGAACTCTTCATGTGGGGAAAATCATCTTAAGTGTTTTACATAACTGATCTATTTCTGTGTGTTTCACTTCTTTATCCACCTTTCAATTTCTTTCTTCTAGTAACACAGCCCAAGCAAGGAGGAATGTATCAGAATGGGTCCATCATTACACACAACCTACAGAATAGATCATTACTTTCCACGGATTTTAAAACTCTGGGAGAATGCGTATTCTATAGTTGCCATAATTCCATAAAGATGTGAGAGTGGTATAGAAAATAAGATTGTTGCCAGCCAACTAGCTGAGTTTACTGGATCTTTGCTCTAGTCAGTGCAGAATTGAGGGCAGCCCCGGTGACCAGGAAGAAAAGTTATGATTGTCCTATGACTTGGAAGTTATTGAGACACAACAGACACAATCATCTCAGGTTGTTGCCAGTCATTTTACCCAGTGCAATTGTGCTGTAAAAGTAGAGCGTGCTTGAAATCTTAGGGTTTGTATTATTCTAGTTGAGGATTACTTACTACTCCTTATTACTCTGAAGGATTACTCCTTCCAGGAGACCAAGAGGCTGAAAACAAAGTAATCTGTAAAAACGGACTGTTTAGCTGGTGTATGCATGATATTATGTGGGTTTCTCATGTGGTTGCATAAAATTAATTTTTGTTCTCATGCATATTTTGTCCTTATTCATGTGAACATTTTTTCTTAATGGAATATGCAGAGCTGCAGGGAGAGGCATGCTGCCTTGTAATCCACCCCCTCCTGCAGCAACTCCAAATGTAATACAGAACACACCTCTCCATGACTAGAGAAAAATTGTTTTTTACAGAAAGTGTGGGCTTACCTCCGGTGCAAAGCATTTTTATTAGATCACTTAGTGGCATCTGAAAGCTGCAATCACCAGTGAATTCTTCAATGGAATGGACTGAGTCAGGAGCAGTGCAGCATCTGCTGCTGGGCTGAGTGCATGGAGGTGTATTGCCCAGGGAAGGTCAGCACATGATTCATCAGAATCTGCATGCACTTGGCTTCATCTGTTTGGTGCTGAGGAAGACTGAGGCCAGAGGATGAGACTTTTAGCTTCAGTAGCTTATCAGCTGATCAAAGGTATCCTTCCTTGTTTAAAGCAGCCTTCTGTTTGTTATGGTTTTGTTTTCCAGTGATGGATCCTTCTGGAAAGAACTTTTTGATGGCACAGCTGTGAGTGAAACCAGCACAACATGTTCAGTGTCGAGGACCTCCTTATTTCTCATGGATACAAGTTGTCAAAAAATTCCCCTGTTCCATATGAGAACAGGTATGATGGATACCGGCAGGAAATCACGGGGAACAGATCTGCTCAGAGAACGCTGAACGGGTTTGCAGCAGAATCAAGAGCTGGGGCTTACAGCAAGAAACCTCTGGTGAAAACCAACTCCAGCGGCACTGAAAGCAGCCATGGGAGCCAAGGGAGGCAAGCAGGTCCTGGTTACCACCATGACCTTCAGGGTTTGTCCACTTTTCATACTTCAGAAGGGGGGTAAGTTTCAGCATCATGCCATGGCTTTGCTTTCTCTTCCTATTGGTCCTGACAGTTAACACCCTAACCTTTGACACCACCTTCCTGTACTCCTTTTCTGCTCCCATACTAGTGACTATTTCCATGCAGTACAAGTCCACATGAAGCAGTGGCACATCCGTTCGTCTTCTGCTTAGAGCTAGGCCTTTGAGAATATTGGAGTGATGGGAAGTGGAATATTTAGTTTACTAATGTGGTCTATATTAGAAAGGCCTTTCTGATGGGTTTAGAAAAGTTCCATCCAAGTACAGTGAAAAAAAAAGGAGGGAGGCAAAAGCTCTTCCTTCAGTTTTAAAAACCTGAAGCTGCTTCTTCTGCCAGATACACACCCTGATTTTTGCTGTTGGTTTAGCCCCATGTTGAACACATTAGGGTGTGCCTAAATGCACCAAGGGCTTTCTTGGTTTTTTTAGGCTGCTGTCGTGGAGTAAACATGAGAAGGTGCCTGTGCATTTCTTTTTAAAACCGCTCCAAGCCAGTGGAAGCTCTTGTCGTCATTCCATAAAACGTGCTTGTACAACTGTGGCTTGCTTAACACGGAGTACGTGAGCACTGGGGCTGGGGCAGGCTGGGCAGGAAGAGCTGTGTGTACACACCGCCGCTTGGCCATTGTTCTGCAGCTATTTGAGTGCTGCAGATGAACAAAGGAAAGGGGCTAGAGCAGGACTGGAAGCCAGCCCAAGTGTGACGATAGTTTACGAGGAAAAGCCCCTTCCTCCTGCCCAGTGGGCCTGAAACTGAAAGCAGGGCAAAACGCTGTCGCCTTGGAGGTTGTCCTCTTAGGAAGACCTTCATGTGGCAAAGGCATGTGGGCCCTGACTGCTGGGCTTGTCTGCTCTTCCCCTTCATGTCTCTTCTGCTTGCAAACCTGCTTGCATGGAGCGGGAATGGCTCCTGGCTGCCAGCTAGGATAATGGGCAGGAAGAGATGTGAGCTCTGCAAAGCAGTCCTAGGGCAGCACATCCCAGCCGCGGTGAAAGTCCCCAGGTGGAGCCAGCCCTTCTGCAGAAGGAAGGAGAGGACACAGGTTTAAAGGTAATGAGGAGGATCCTTCATGGTGTGTTATGGGTGAAGTAAACTGGACAGCAATAAAGTGAGGGAAGACGGTGAGAAAGAATGAGAGAGGAAGAGGTTCTGAAGCAGCGGAAGAGGGTGTGCAGGGGGGCCAAGGAGGGTGGTGCTTGGTCTTGGAACTGAGTTTACAGTATGGAGAAAAACTGGTGTGAAGAAGATATATGGCTGTACAAGGCTGGAAGCTACTCCCATAGCTGCTGCTCCTGCACCCTGTAAGGTAGAGCCTGTGTGGGTGCATGGTGGCAAGGGAGGACTGCTGACTCCATCCCTCTTCTGTGAGTGCATCTGTGGGGAATCACATATCTGCCCCATGTTTCAGACATGGCAGAGGTATCTGTAACTGCTTGTGATGGCTAAATACAAAATAATGCAATCTGAAAATTTAAACGTCTCTTTCTAAAACCCAAAACGCAAGGAGTGGAACCTGTCAGTATACAGTGCAGTTAAATACTACAGTCTGTTTTTTTAAAGTATCTTTTCCACATAACATAGGGAGCACAGCCCTGGAAGTGGCTTTGTCACACCTTCATAAAGATGGATCTCTTTTCTTACTGTTACAGCAAACTCTGATTCCCAAAGAGCCTATTGGGAACTCTTACAAGGCACTGGCAGCTATAAACAAGGGAAAACCTTTGTCTGAGCCGTGCCTTTGTTGCCACCCCTGGGTGTGCAGAGTACCTCTGGTGCAGAGCACGGCACCGAGCTGCTGGTACAGGAAGGGAGGAACGAGCCCTCGGGGCCAGATCCAGGAAAGCTGGCTGCAGCTTCAGTGCTGCAGGTCCAATTGCTGAGCTCCAGCCAGGGTGACAGGCCCCCTCCTGACCCTGAGGCACAGGGCTGCCATGCAGCTGTGAGCTGCTTTGAAACTGAAGGGAAGGTGACCCGCTTTGGAATGTTTTGGCCTTTTACAGGTAGGCCATGGTGAATTCCACTGGGGATTTTGATCTCTCCCACTGTCTGGTTTCTGTGCTGTCGTAGGAAATAGATTCCTGGTTCTCAGGCTGGGAAAGAACTGCACACTGCAGAGATCTGGGAACCATTTAGGCCTGGAGAGGGGACAACCACCCAGCAAGATCCAGCATGAAGACACTGCTCTTTGGGCACTGCAGGCTTCCTGCAGCCATTTCCTGGCACTGCCTTCCCAGTGCTGCATCAAAGCAGGAAAGGCCCAGAAGAGGCAGTCACAACTGCCTTCACAGACCCTGACCAGCTCCATGGCAATCCGGAGCATGACTCGAGCTCCTCAGCCAGGGAATTCTCTACACCATGCTCTTGCCCAGACCACTCACTGATACAGAAGAGCTAATTGCCTTCCAGGCACCACAGAAGCGAGTGACGTTGCCCACCTCGAGTGACGTTGCCCACCTCGTTGCTGCCTACACAGACAGGTTTGCAGGGCTCAGGGTGTGTCATGATGGCAGGAGATGATGCTTTTGTCTCCGCTCATTGGGGTGGTTATGCTGATGAAACTTTGTGGAGGAGGAGGAGACAGGCTTCATAGCAACTGCATGTGGGCACATCACACCGCCCGCTGCTGCTGCCTGCCAGGGGGGAGTGACACTCTCGTGGAGCCGAGAAGTAATGTTTGCTCCATCTCGTTGTTCTTCAGGCAAAGTATGGGGAAGCGGGTGATGGGAGGGCTGTCCTCACTGTCCTTACTTAACTGAGCAATAAGAGATCTCACAGTAAAGGTTTGGGAGAGGAGACGAGGCAAAAAAAATGGGAAAGCTGACCCTATTGGTAGAGATGACAGGGTTCATAGAACTCTCTCTTGCTTCTCTTCGGAGTGGAGAGAAAAGGCACCTTGGTCAGCTGTTTGTGTGGGAGAAACTATGTTGGTAACTAGCAAATTTAGGCAGAAATAGACATCATTAATGAAATCACCTGCTGGAAATATTAGAAAAGTGTGCTGGTGTTTCCCAATGCTAGGAAATGCTTGGGAAATTGTATGTGAGGATAGGCTCCCAAACCAGAACAGAAGCTGCCAGTGTCTGAAAAGTTTTGCCCTTGATGCCAAATCCTGGAAATTTCTGAACAGTGCCTCTTGGTTGGGCACAAAGCAGCTGAGGCACCATGAGCTACTGAGTGCCTACTGCCTACCATTTGCATGGAGGCAGCCAAAACCAGACAAAACCTCCCTGGACAGCCCTACAGTGGCCTCATTCTGCAGGGTTTTGACTTGAAGCCTGCACCACACTCCTTCGCTTCTGGCCCCATTATGTGCATCATGTGAGGTCCTGCTGGTCAGTCACCCTAGGGGAACTGGGCAGCTTCCACCTGTTGCTCTCAGCGTGGCAGCTTGGTGAAATGCAGGTAGTGCAGGGTGGACTGATGGCCTTGTTTCTTGCAAAGACCTAAATTTCATAGAAAGCTAGCAATAGTTTGGGGACTTTTTTTTTTTTTTTAACAGTTTTCATTAGATACAGATTCAGTTTACAGCATTTCATGATAGCAAACCTGATATTTGTTAGAAGCAGGCCTGTTAGAAGAGTTCTTGATGTTAAAATCTGCCTCCTTGGTCCCATAGGACCTCTCTGTCATTGGCACTTACATCTTCCTGGTTGGTCCCATGGAACTGCTCTGTTCTTGGCACCCCTCGCAGCTGTGAAGCAGCAACAAGCTGCTGTGTCCAGGTGTGCATTTCTTTGTGCATCAGTACTGGCACATCATGGGGTGACACAGAATTCTGTAGCAGCATGATCAGAGACTAGCTACTGCTAAGAGGGGCTCTGGGGTCTTTTTGTTGGTAATATGTCCTGGACATGAGGACTGCAGCATGACTGGTATTTGCCATGTAAATTTGTAGCATTGGTGAGGCTGTAGTTGAGCATTTTGAACTTGGGGTGCCCCTTGGATTCTTCTTCCCACCACTTCATTGACCCAAGACCCGAAAGTGTCATCTATTCCAGAAGGAAGCACTCTCTGCTGCAGTAGTGACTGCAAGCAGTGTGGTTGTGCAGTGCTGCCCCACTGCCTGCTGCCTGCCTGCAGTGTGTACATGTGCAGGAGCTGTTTTCCATCCTTGGAAGCAGAGGAGCCTTCCAGCTGGAGCTAAGCAGCAGTGTCCTTTGGAAGGCTGTGGAGCGTCCCCTTCCCACTGCACAGTGCAGTGCCCTGCTCTCCAAAGGTTTATGCTGCCTACAGTACAGGCTGGATGTAACCACTTCTAGCACCTGAGCCAGGAGCTGGAGAAACTGATATTGTCCATCTTATGAATAGATCATAGAGAAGATCAGGCTTAAAATGCTCTGAATACCTCCTTTTAAATATCTTTTCTGCACTCATGTTGCAGTGATGACATAGTACACGTTATGTGATGGTTTGTATTATGTTCCAAAGTTAATTACTGGAGCCTAGTTATTAATATTTTAATCTTTAAAAATAAATTTAATCTTTTAAGCAACTTTTAATAAATGGAGAAACATCCTTTCTGTAACTGAAGCTGTCCTAACTTGGGCTAATTTGCTTTAATAAATGACTGAGCTTGGATTTTGTTTGTTTTTAAGAAAGCAAACTAACCAAACCTCTTCTATTTTAGTGGTTTCCTAGGAAAGAGTCGAGTAATGCTTCCTTCCCTTTCCTGATTTCCTATTAAATCCTTTAAACAGATAGCCTGTTCCATTCCCATGCTATTAGTTGAAATTGTTGCATATCTCAATATTATTGTCTACTTTGCCTCCTTCCCTGGATGTTTTTATATTTAGGTTAATAAGAATTTGGGTTTACTTTGATATTTTTGATGGTGAATTAAGCTTTGCAACATCATCTCTGCAAATAAAAAGATCAAGATTTTTAGATGCTTTTCTAAAAGACAGGCTACCACTGAAGCAGGAATCATTTTAGGGAAGTCTGATGGTCTGTGTTGGGCAAGATGTTAAACTAAATAATCATAACAGTCTCTTCTGATCTTGGAATCTATGACTCTGTACTTTCTGCAATTTCTGCAGACCCTTTTAAAATAATGCATAAAATCAAACAGAAGGAGCAATCTCTGCATTCTCTCCTCACTAGTGCTAGACAGTGTTTGTCACCTTGTTTTGTAAACACAGGTACAAATGGTGCCATAGCAGCTTGGGGATGAGATGAATAGGTAGATCTGATAATCTCGGAAGGAGGCAGCATTTATTCAACTCTGTGTCTCCACATGCAGAGGGGCATGGAAATGTTTGTTGTCCTTGCAATCAACTTTCCAATGTAGCAGATATTCTATTATATTTCACTGATTAATGACAATGACTTGATGATCTTGAAGGTCTTTTCCAACCTGGTTGATTCTATGATTCTGTGTCTGTTACTTCCTGGGGTTCAGCAATTGAACTGTACTTTGCGCTTTAGCAGCAGAACATTTTGTTCAGATGTTAAGTCTTAATCCAGTTGAATTAATATGAACAAGATGCTCGTTATCCCAGTTTGGTTTTTAAAATTTTTATAGTCACGGATGAAGTTAATATACATAAAAGAAAATTGCTGTGGGTTTGGATTGCTTAATTTTCATTCCAAATTTTGAGTTGTATTAAGTTTTTACAAACTACTATTTAAATAGATCAGGGCTTTTTTAGCAAAAAAGAGCCAGATGACTGTTTATATACCTTAGGGTGGAGGGAAGAGAAAGAAATTCTTGGGTTCCATCTACATACTTGTCCTATTTCTGTCAATTTTGATTTTTCTTTCCACTCTTATGCTGGTGGCAGCCACATAGTGTAAAGGCAGTTATATTGTTGGACACTTCAGGTACAAGAATAGCAGAACACAGTTCAAGTAGAAGATGAATTAATTATTTATATAGAAGGGTACCAATTTTGTTCCGCAGTAATATGTAAAACAGTTTACACCGTTCAGAACACACAAAGAGCTTATTCTGTTCATGTAAATCTGTGTTCTGGGTTTTTAATCCACAGTAAAATGACTCTTGTCTTTCATATTTCAGTAATGGATTGCTCGAGTTAATCCCTCTTTTATATGGGAAATTTATACTTCTTTTGAGGTATTTTAGATTTTAAATATTGGTTCCCCGTTAATCAGAATTGTGCTGATACATCACCGTTGTTGTGGCATGTGTCATTTAATCCAGAGTATTCTGAAGGAATTTATTCCCTCGGAAAAATGAAAAGAAACAACACTGGAAATAACATGTAAAATTCAGTTCTTGCAGTAGGATGCAAATCATGTTTCTCACAGAATGTATCTTATGAAATAGCCCTCTATCTGTTCTCCTTACCTCTGCTTTTTGGATTACTGTTAAACTTGTGTATCGCGGTAGTCCCCTTGACATCTATAGATTTTGATGTAGCAGAGTGCAGAAATAATTTTAGCACAATCATTTCTGGTTTTCTGGTGTCCGTCGAGGAGGGCTGTGCATGCTTGCACAGCATGTAACTGTGCATTTGTTTCTCTCTAGCAGCTTTGCATAGCTAACAGTGTGCCAGCAGAGCATTGGTCCCTTCCTTTACTCACATTAATGACTGACTTTTAAATCCTCTCATTAAAATCGTAATATCATCTGATTGCAAATAGATTACACAAACCCCATTGGCATAACTCCACATTTGACCTCCTAATGTGCTTTACTCATAAGAGAAAGAGCGGGCATCTATGCAAACTGCCTGTGACACTGCATTTCTTTTTCAGGGTTTATGACAGACCTCAATTAGCACGGTCTTCCCAGCCCAAGACTGATAAAGATCTCGCCTACTGGAGAAGACGAGGACAGGACTTCAGTGTGCTCCTGGGCTATTCCCAGAAAGCTGGTGTGGAAATGAAAGGCCTGGCTGCAGCCCCGGGGGCACCCCGGCACCCCAAAGAGAGTCAGCTGAAGGTGGGCATGAGTGCAGCATACAGCAGAAGACGGGGCTTGCAGGAGAGCTGTGAAGTGCCCAGTGACTGCAGATGGCAAAGTATGGGAATGGAAAGCTGGAACCAGCCAAAAAAGGTAGGGAGGCAAATGTCTGAGGGTGACAGGGAGAAGCTGCTTCAAGAGCTGTATTCACTGACTCTGGGAGACAACATACTGAGCACCCACAACAAAGGGAAATCACAATCGTTGCCAAGGGTCCTTTCACCTGAGAGCATGAGGTGCGTGGAAATGCCCTCCCTGACCAACAGTAACAACTCACTCAGCGTAACTAAAGCCCCCTCGTATCCTGCAAACAAACTGAGTGTGGAACCAGCCAAGCCCCACGAAACAGGAGGTCATCTCCTTCCCCTGGTGAAACCCAAGTATGGGAAACCTCTCAAGCCTCCCTCCTACGAACTGCAGCGGCAGACCAGGGCACCTGCCCATACTGTGGGTTTCCAGGACCACTACCAGAAAGATGAACCCATCTCCTACTTAGCCAAAGTTAATGAACCAAGGCAAGAGGCTTGCATTCAAGACTCTGGTTTGGAGCCCCCAGTCTATGTACCTCCTCCTTCTTACAAATCCCCACCTCACCAAAACGTGACCCCGCATCCTCTCAGAGAAGTGCCTAACACAGACACATATGCCAGCAGCAATCAGCAGGGTCCTGCAGAGCGGGTTGTCCCCTGCCAACGACCAACCATGAATACTTCTGAAGCAGGGGTTGACCCTTGCAAAGACAACCATCTTCCTCATGGGAAGCAAAGCCATGTAAGGCGCTCTGCTGACTACCTGCGTTCTGTTCAGTATATTCCCTTTGATGATCCTCGGATACGACATATTAAAATTGCACCACCGGAAGGTCTTCAGGACAACACTGAAAATGCACGTAGTCCCAGTTCTGGTGCTTTGCAAGAGAGAGATCTTGAAGTACAGTACAACAGTGCCTTTCTGGATGCATCAAACTTGTCCAGTTCTGCAAAGGGCGAAAGAACTTCCATCAGCTCCACCCACAGCAACAGATGGTTGGCACCGTCCATCCGAGATCAGGAAAACTGTGCCTTGCTGGACCAAAGAGACAGTTGTAGCACAACTAATCACAGCCCCTGTAACGAAGCCAGTGCGGAGTACACAAAAGGCAAACTTTCTGTAAGAAATTCACATATGGACAGCACCTGTGAGACTGTTACAAAAGTGAAAAAGTTTGAACCTGGAACTGGGATGCAGAGTAAAAAGAGTTCAAAGAAAAAAATGAATGAAACTATATTTTGTTTGGTATCTATCCCAGTTAAATCAGAATCCAATCTGCCAGATACAGATAGGAACAACAACATAACCCAGAGCCCTGGTAAGAATGGGTTTGATAACAATGGGGCTTTGCAAGAACAAAGTCTCTTAAGTATGTCTTCAACGGACTTGGAGTTACAAGCGCTTACAGGAAGCATGACCAATAAAAATGAGTTACAAAAACAAGAGCTGTGGAGACCAGAAGAGTTCAAACAAATGAATGACCTCAGATTTATTCAGCCTGCAAAACACAGAGAGCTCAAATACTCTGGCTCCTGGCCAGGTGATCAGTACAAAGACCAGCAGACACAGACCAGTTTCACAGAAGAACCTAAAAGCCCAGAGTTTTTCCATGGTACAAAGCCTGAGCAGCCCAATAGTAACAAACCACTGTCTCCAAAGCTCCTAGGATATACACTATCCACGATAGGGTCAAACCAGACAGAGTTACCTTCTGATGAGAGAATCTGCAGGCAGAGCACTTATGGTCTGAAGGGTCAGACGTACCTCAGCCAGTCTAGCAACAGTGCATTTTCCAGGACTGCCACCTCAGTCCTTCAGGCCCCCTCCCCAAAAGTGTTCCGGAGCCAGCCCATGTCTGCCCAGGAGAGAGAAACTGGCCTTCTTTCCAAGGGAGATGTAATTAAGGGAGAACCAGGTGCTCCCTGCAACAGTAAAGAGCTGTTTGGTCAGTTCCTGTTGAAGCCTGTAAGTCGCCGTCCCTGGGATGCAATAAGTGAGCTAGAAAGTTTTAACAAGGAGCTGCAAGAGCAGGAGGAGAGCACAAGCAGTGAAGAAGATTTGGAAAGTGCTGCGACTTCCCCGCAGGCAGGTGCCCTTAGGCAGAAGAGGACGTCCAGAAATGAGAAGTTGAACCAGGAGCCAAAACACAGTGGGAAATCGGAAATGGTTGTGCCAGAAAGGCCTGTATTTAAGTCAGGAAGAGTTAAAAGTAAGTCTGAAAGTTGGAGTGTGGGAACAAAGCATCGTGGCGAGCCAGGCAGCATTGGCTCTCAAGGCTCTTTGCAGCCAGGAGGGAGCAGTGAAGGAGTCAGACCAGCAGATGGAAGTCTGATAACAGAAATGAGGATGGGGGAAGCCAAGAGCATAAAAATCAAGCAGCCAGTTCACGTGGACCCTCTCCAGAGAGTTTTGTCCAGTAGCTCAAGCAGTTCATGTCACAGTAATCCTTTCAATAACCCTGTCTTGCAGGCTATGAGTGAAGACCAGAATTACCTAGACTTTGTTAAGCTGAGCAAAGGTGCAACTCCCACAAATGATACAGTATTAGAGAGAGGCTCAGTAGTACGCTTGTCACTAACGAAGAGGAACCATGGGCGCTCAGAGCCAGATTTGAGGTCAGTGGGACTTGATGTAGCCCCAGGACCCGGTGCTAACAGTTCTGATTACTCTTCAAATACAAATGCAGTGGAAATCCCTGTGAATGAGTCATTGCAGGCAAGAGCTGCAAGAATTTTAGGTATAGATATAGCAGTGGAGTCTCTCCTTCCGGATGACCTCCTTGGGCCCCAGCCAAGCACTAGCCCTGCAAATGGTGCCCAGGACTTTGGGTCATCAGTGGGGAGCGCAGTAAGTGACAACGGAAAAAAAAAAGAGGGTTCTTATGAAGGCAGACGAAAGTGTGGCTGGACAGAGAGTGCTCTCTTTGTCAGAGTAGGAGGCCGATCTTTATACCCTGATGAATGCCAGACTGCTCACCAAGAAACCAGTGCTAAACCACAGGTAATAGAGCAAGTTCTTGAACAATCTGTGAGTCCCAGCCAAGGTGAGGACCAAAACTTGGTTTGCAAGTCAACTGTGTATCAGCATTCAGAAAAGAGAGTGAGAAGCACTTCAAAAGTGATAGAGACACTCCAAGGCAAGCTCACCTCTCCACCTAGCCGGACTGCCATGGATCGCTTAGTACGAATGAAAGAAGTTGACTCCGTGTCCCGGATGAGACGTCTGAGCATTAAGAGTGCAGACTCAGGAGAGGAGGTGGATGAGGAGAAGCTGTCGAGGGTACAAGAGGAAAGAGGAAGCAAACTGGCAAGCTCAGGGGCTGTTTCCAAGCGTGTCATCTCTCTCAGTGAAAACGGATATTTAGGTGGAATGGACAAGAAGAAGATCAACAAAGATTTTTCTTTAGGTAAGACCCTGTTACAGGAGATCCGGATGGGTGCTGTTTTCTTATGTAATGGGCATGATCGATTTGCTTATGCCCACATAATGCTGCTCAAATAGTTCCAGGCTGTAGGTGGTACTACCCCCATCTGGTTGCCACCGCTTTGCTCTTCTTGTGGAAGAGATGAGTGTTCTCTGATCCCATTTTAGGAAAAGGTACTGTAAAACTCACTTGTGATACTGAAACTCATTCACAGAGACTGGAGCGCCCTCTGAGGTCTTACCTCGGTCTAATTGTTTCAGGGAACAGCCAGCTTCAAACAGCAGAGTTGAAAGATAGTCACTCTAGTGCCAGTGTTTGGGAACGTGGTGATTTAATCATAGCCTCTCCTTGAATTCCCATTTTTTCTCTCTCTTAAGTAGACACATACTGTATCAGAGTTCAGAAGAAACTAAAAATAAAAATCTGATGTTCTTCTGTGGAGCCCCTGGGAAATGGCTGCATTGAAAGGCCTGGAAAATTCCCTCTGTCTCATGAATATTTTCCAGCTCAGATGTTGGGAATAACTGTTATCCCCAGGTCAAATGGAAAGTTGACCTTCTCAGTGAACACCTTTTTGTGTGTGTGTGTGTGTTCCTCATCTCTCAAAAGTATAGAAACTTGTGTAGTCCATATGCATCCCCAAAGTAACATGAGCTGTTCTCTCTTCAAAATGGTTTTCATATGGCCTTGTGTTGAACACTGAAAATCAGTTGTTGCCATAGATCTGTGTGAAGGGATAAATCTCCCAAGCCACCTGTCTAGTCCATTAAATTAATTGCAGTGAGCAAATGTATGGTGTGAAGGTTGTTAACTGAATATTAATCTCCTCCTTCCTTTTTCTGTCCTTTCCATAACAGCTAACACTTTCCCTTGAAATCTGTGCAGGTTATTCATTAAACTTCACCGATATAAATCTGTTCAGTTTTCTAGTACAGAGGGACAGAAACTAAATGGAGCATACTTTAAAGTGGATTTATGTATTTCCATCTGAAGAGAAATATTTGTATTAGTTCTAAGTATTGACTCTTGCAGCCTTTCCCTTCATATCTTCTTTCTCTGTCTCACAGCTCTATGTCTCTTTCTGTTCTGAACTGTATTTCTCGAGACCAGATTTTCCAAACAGGCTAATTCAGCTTTCTTGTACCCATCAGGTCTAGTATGCCCTACATGTATTTCGTATGCTTTTCTCCTTTGGGGTTTCTGCTGGAGTGAAGAAAATAACTGCTGTGGTGACATGACTTCAGGGACGTATCAAAACAGATTGTGTGTGTTTATTGGAGATTTATTCTGCAGTAAATTAGGTCTAAATTTATCCCTTTTGCTGACAATGCCAGGCTTGTATTCTGCAGTGTGTTCCTGTTTCAGAAGTTCCCTCACAGACATAACAGCCCTCCCCATTCCTGGATAAGCGTGGTGCATGTCCCTTCCTGTTGCACACATCCAGTACCACAGGATAGCACACACTTACATGGGAGAGGAAAGTATCTCCACTGCTGGTCTCTTCCCATCCCATGAGACCCTGAATTGTTGATGGTCACAAGACCTTCACCTTACCTTATTGAGGCAGGACTGAAGATTCATGTTTGTAGAAAGGCCTAATATTGTGTCTTCCTCTGTTAACTGTCACTCCAACTTCCAGATTAGCTCACTGATACCATTGACAGACAAAATGAGAATTAAGCATAGAATCACAGAATGGTTTGGGTTGGAAGGGACCTTCAAGATCATAGAATCATAGAATAGTCAGGGTTGGAAAGATCAATTAGTTCCAACTCCCCTTCCCCAGGCAGGGACACCTTCACTAGACCAGGTTGCTCAAAGCCCTGTCCAACCTGGCCTTGAACACTGCCAGGGATCAGGCAGCCACAGCTTCTTTGGGCAACCTGTGCCAATGTCTCACCACCTGCATAATGAACAGCTTCTTCTTAATATCTAACCTAAATATACTCCCTTTCAGGTTAAAGCCATTCCCCCCTTGTCCTATCACTACATGCCCTTGGAAGAAAGCCCCTCTCCAGATTTCTTTTTGAAAACCTTTGTATTCATAGCTTTTAAAGAGTAAATATTGCTAAAGGCCATACTATTTGGAGTGAGGTAGGGTGACGCTACTCTTACAATTGCAGAATGGGCCAATCATAGAGGCTAGAGCCCTTAGCAGAAACAGGCTTTGACATGTATAATGCAGCTTAGCGTATGATCAGTCATCTCAGAGTAAAAGCTCTGATGAAGCTCAGTGCAAGAAGCTCATCTTACTATGCAAATACTGCGATAGAAGAACATCACCAAATTTTTCCAAATGCAGTGGATATATTTTCTCCTTTGATGTTTGAAGACTGCTTCCATGAGGCTGCTGATCTGGCTTTATTGCTGTAGAAAGCATTTAAAATGAGCTTAACCAAATGTTGAATGAACATTTCTGTTCAGTGCTAGAACTCCAATGTTCATCTCCCTTGAAGTGAGCCTGGGCTGTAGCCTGGCCCTTTTCTGTCCTTGGTTTAGGTGCTGAGGGCGTGGGTCAGCTTCCAAGGAATAAACTGGGCTGCACAGAAACTCCCATGTCTTGTGGCCTGATTGTCTCCTCCCACCTGACTCCTCGAAACAGTGAGCACCTGCAGTTTTGTGGGGAGTTTTGTTAGTGTGAATTTGTCTGACCTTAGGAAAATCAGGTTTCTGGATGTAAATCCATTTTTATTGTTAGGTCAGCCTCACTCAGAACAGTTCTTGCAGTTTAGATGGCAAAATATTTACAGTGAAAAAGATGTTACTGCTTTAGAGACATCTTCCCACACCATCAGTTCATTAAGCTTAGAAAGATGCAGTGTTATCCTGGAGTGCACTAACCCTCAAAAACATTTTCTCCTTGATTTTTTTTTTTTTTGCATTCACATGGCATCTGTTTTTGAAGTTTGAAAATACCAGAGGAGGCTTAATAGTGATAAGCAGTTCTGAAAACACGATGTTGCTGGCACAGACTCCTTTCTTGACTGACCTAGCAATTTGAAGAGAGTAGGCAAGAGAAGCGATAAAGGATCCTGCAATAGGAATCCACACACTGGGGCCAAATCCAGAAGTTCTTTCTTAGCCAGCCCCACCTTGATGTGAGTCTGGATGCTGCAAATGGACAGTTGCACACTGGAGTAGAAATTTTCCTCTGAGGATCTTTATGCTTGTTTGAATGAAGACATTCACTCAAATCAACATAAAAGTCCTAGGGGTGACTGTTTTACTCCAAAGTCTGATATTTATTTGTGCAACTATTTTCACGCTCAACTGTTTAAACGTGAGTGCTGTGGGGGTACAGCCTACGAGAGGGACATTTAAGGTTAGCACAGATTGCGCAAGAGCAGCAAGTAGCACACGGTAGCATGGGCTGCAATGCTAGTTTGTCCAGGCCCCTGTGTGCCTACAGTTTCCTCTGTAGGCAGCCCTGGTTCCTCCATACTATGACTGTGCATCCCCAGGAGCCCAGGATAAGTCAGATACATGCATGATGGCAGAGAGCATATCTCACAAGGCAAAGCCCTTTCAGTGCAATCCTTACCCAAAGTCACAGAGGTGAAGGAAAGGGCTCCTGTCTGCTCACTTCGTGGCCAACGTTGGGATAAATCCAATAAAAAAATCTGATAAAAGAATGTGCTTGGGGATTCAAGAAAAGAAAAACAACATATGGTCTGTCCTGTGAACTGATAAGAGGTGGGCTGAAAATGAAGAGCAGTGCTAGTAAGCCAGTAAAGTGCTTTAGTGAATAATGTTCAAAACGTGAGCTGCAGTTCTGCAGACTGAAGTGAGACAGTCTAGCCATAGTGATGCAACACAGCTGTGCTTTCCTGTATTCTGCTGAATTAATCTGAAACCAAGGATTTGCAATTGAATGAAAAGACTCTGATGGTTGGATGGCATCATCACTTTTTCAGCCAGCCTTAAACACCCTGCTTAAAGCATTTACTTGTCCATAGTGTTCAGTACATGGTGGGGGGCAAATCTTAAGTCATTCTCTCCTTTGTCAAAGCATCTGAAAACTAGAAGTAGTCACTTAGCATTCAGTGCACATGTTCCTACCCACCCAAGGCTTTCCAAATTCTATCTCCATGCATTTGATCCAAGTTATTCCCAAATTACACTTGAGTACATACATAGCATGTATCATTAAGGCTGTAAGTCCAGTATTGGCTTCTTTTCTAAAATAAAAACCAGGGAAAATATGTCTAATTTCCACAGCTAGCAACACTGAATAGATATCCCAGTGCATTATTAACAATATTTTCTTGGTTTTTTTTTCAGATACATATGACCCCACCAAAGTTGAAAAGGTGTGAGATGAATGAAGAGACTAGAGAGACTTCTGTTCAACTACGAATGTTTCACTGATGTATTTTCTTTCTTTTCTGGGTTCTCTTTGTTTGGTTTTTTTTTTGTTCTTTGATGCTTGGAAATTGCATCCATTGTGGTGTTCCATGGTGTACTGATAATGCCTTTATCACTGCCACTAGGAATTAGCTATTTGTATCAAACTGTCGCGGAGACCACAACAAAATCTGACTTATACATTGGAACCATCTGGCTTTGTAGAGTTAAAATTTAATACCAACTGTTGGAAATGGGTTTTTATCTGAACTCTATTTCAGTCTTCAGTGGGGACGATGAAATGCATGAAGTGAGGCTTTTGAGCTTTCTCTTTAGTGTAAATGTAAACGTGGGAGATTAGTGAAATGATTTTTAAAAGAATGTGAATTTATAAGCTAAACTTCTAAGTATCTACAGTCTAAACTTTGTTTAACTTAAGGGATTTTTGGCCATAAGTAGAAAGTGCTGCTGCACGATGTCAGAGAAGGAATGTGAGAGAATGATTGCGAAGACCAATTGTGAAATTATTTCTAACTTCCAGACTTTGAATTTACTCAGATTAAATACTTGCTTGCCACCTAGAGAAAAGAAAAACAAAAACCCCAAAGCTTCTAAAAGATGGAAGACTTTTGTAGTACAGTGTACAGAACGTGTAATTATAGTAGCTGGCAACTAGTGTTTCAAACCAATGCAAAGTATACCACTGGCTGTTTTGCACTCAGTATTACCTATTTTTGTTTTGCTGTTTAGAAATTCTTTATATGAAAGAATAGTAGCTGGTTTAAAATAGCCCATTTTAACAAAGTAACTATATTTCTTGTTACAGAATACTATCTATTTTTCTACGATGTAAACAATTGCTAACAAGTGGCAAGTATAAAGAAGTATTATTATTATTGTTATATTTTAAGACTTAACCCTCTGAGTGAAGGTGCCCCAAGCAGATTTCACTTGTATATCTCAATGCACATTCCATATTGCCACATACTCAGTAGTGCTACCTTATTTTGTTCTAAAAAGAGCCATCTATGTATGTATGTACTACAGTGTTTTTTCCCCACTCATCCTTCAGATCGTTCTTGGAGCCACTTTCTGAAACACAGCTGAGAACTGTCTGGGCTAGTGTTGCTGCCATTATATTCCTTGGTAGCCATGATGAAAACATGGGTTTGGATCTCAGTCCCAGTGTCTGAGTGGCTCAGACAAAATACCTGGTTTCTTTCTTTTACTTTATTCTCTTTTTTACAGATTATGGGTTTGAATTGGGCCAGTGTATAAAAAAAAAAACAGAACTGGGTTTAATTCTTCCCTGAAGTCAGTTGATGTTGCTGGGGAGAGTTCAGGTGTCTTCTTGATGGCATTTAAGTACATGGCTTTAAGTGTATTTTATCTGCACACAAAAATGCATGAATTACAGAAGCTACAATAAAGCCTATGCATTCCGCTCCTTCTAGATTAGCCTGCATAGTATGTGTATCTTTAAAGCCTTTTATGTCCACTCCTGCGTGGGTTTTTGTAAGTACCTGTGTCCTGACATTCTTCTGATGACTTGTTCATGTACTTACTTCACTGGTCTATTTTAGTGGCCTTTTCTGGTTTTTTAGCATAATTTTATTTTTAAAAATCTAGTTTCTTGAAATATTTTTTCCTAAGTTTGTAATTTTGAAAGAACGATGGGGAAAAACACTCATCCTGTGTTTTGGCAGAAAAAAATTTCTTGTCTGTAACACATGATTCTGTTACATATGGACTATTTAAAGCTTGTTTGAAAAGAAAATGTGGTCTATAATTTATTTTACTAACTCTTGTGCGTGTTGTTGTTGACAAACTGTTCCCACCACTCTTACTACATCCACCTTTCTTCACCACCATCTTCTACATCTAGGGGCTAGTAAATAGATACAAAGCACTTTTTGTCCACCCTAGCCTCCCCCCTAATTCTGCCCATAAAAAAAGAAAAAAACTAATTCGGAAAAGGAACTGCATCAACTTTCATCATTCCACTTATTAGTAACGCTGTGATGCCTAGCAATAAATTGAAAGTTTTAATTTGTCCTTGGTTTCTGGAGAACTGTAAATTGTCCCATATAACCAGTCGTCCTACTTTCAGTTCATTTCTCAGTGCAACAAGATTTTTCCATGCATTGTATGTTCTTCTGATGGAGAGCGGGTTAACTGATTCTGCAACATGCCTGTTATCCCTAATGTCAAGTAATTACTTTTCCAATGTACATAAACAGCCAAGATCTTAAAAAAAAAAAAAAAAAAAAAAAAAAAAAAAAAAAAAGAAAAAATAGAAAAACCCAATATTCCAGGGAAGATTTTGTTGGCCAAGAATGAAAAATAA
>JBCJKH010065168.1:17888-30962 GCA_039877255.1 Loriculus beryllinus | reverse complement strand
CCTGACCCAAACTAGCCAAAGAGGTATTCCATACCACAGCACGTCATGCCCACTATATAAACTGGGAGCAGTTACCCGAAAGGGCTAGATCGCTACTTGGGTTGGGCTGGGTATTGGTCAGCACTTGGTGAGGTGTTGTATTAACTTCCCTTGATATTTCCCTTATCACTATTATTATTGGTGGTAGCAGCAGTGGTTTGTGTTATGCCATAGTTACTGGGCTGTGCTTATCTCAGCCCATGGGAGTTACATTCTTTCTCTTCCCCAATGGTAAACTGAAGATGTATTTAAACTGGCAAGTAGCATGCAGATTATTCCACTCAGTTGATTTGAAGGCCAGAAGACAGAACTTCTCATGTACCATTATAACACGTACACTGTAATTGTAGAACAAAAAAACCCAGCAAAAAACCTAACAAAAAAACCCCTCTACCCTTTCCACAGAGAAAAATATGCTGCAATCTAAATAATGAATATATTTAGACTCAAATGCATGGGTTAAATTTAAGATGAACACTTTCTGTGCTTCAGAAAACAGTGTAGGGGAGAGACAGGAGGAAGGTAATACTCTGAAAAAACACTAAACTATTTTTAAAGAATTCATGCAGCAGTTTCAAAATGCATGTGCTTTTTAGCCTAATTAAGCATATGCTTAAGCAATTATTGATTTGATGTGCTCACTCCAGGGCTCAGAATGCAGAAAGTATTTTGTGACACTGGGAAATATGTTGCTATGGAATACTAAGAAAACTCTGGGGGCAGCTGAGTAGAGCTAAACTTACTAATGTTGTTTGTAAAAACAGATTCTTTTCCATTAGATCTACCAAGGGAAAGAGTCAGATCTAGGCATATGATAACATATGTGTAGACAGAAGAACTGAGCAGTATCTAATACCTAACCCATTCCCCAGCCCCTCTATAAACTATCACCTACTCAGTTGTACTCAATAACCATTGAATCAATTGACCTCAAACCAAGTAACTCAAATGAAGTACCAGCCATTTTAATCTAATTTGTGATTCAATTCCCTTTTAAATTCTCCTTTAGGAGTGAAAAGGCAGTAGGCTTGATCTTCCCAGGATCCTTTGGTTTTTATTCTTCCTGGTTTGATGAAACATCTATTTATCATCTCTGAAGAAATATTTGCAGAGGAACAGATGTTCCAGCGATCATTCTGTGAAGGGTGACTCTTGCTGCGCTTCTGAACTGAAGCAATTTCTCGATGCTTCATCCACCTTGTGAAATGAACTCTGGAGCTTTTTTCCCTAACTGAATAGTTTATTGCTACAGCTTGACGTATGCAAATAACTCAAGATCATTGCATATTGCATATGCCCAGGAAGCCCAGGACATTTCTACATTAAAGCTCTTGAAAATAGTTATTTTTTATAGTGGTTATAACTCGCATATGTTTTGTATTACAGTAGCAATAGCAATATTAATGTTTAAGTTAAGATGCTCTTCTTTGACTACCAAATTTTAAATGTGACAATTTTAAGAACAGAAGGTTTTTGGAGACCCAGAAGTATTCTTTTACTTTATTTGTGTAGTTTATATTCTGATAATGTGCCATCTTGAATTCTTTGGGTTATATCTTGACTGATTGTAAATTTACACCAGAGATACTGTCTGGCACAGAAAGTTTATGTTAGCTATTATCAGTGGAAATAGACTAAAGCATCCTTGAAGCTTTTTTCCTTTATTTGAAGAGAATTTTCCATCTGCTAAAAGCATTCAGAGAAGAGAAAGGAATAGAAAGCAAACTATTTTCTAGTTCAAGCATACTCTGTCTCTTAATTATGGACTCCATATAGATAATAATACAGTATTAATCACTACTGTTTGAGAAAAAAAATTACATCTTTCCACAAGCCTTGATTTTGGAGACAATGAACAGAAAGGCACATAAGCATCAGTATCTACTGTTATCAGCGTGTCAGAAGGTGCATTTACAGATAATAAAGAAGGTTAAAATAAATGCTTAGTAGAGACGATCATCCATTTAGACAACACCTTAGAAGTGATATATTCTGACCAGGAGCAGGGGCCTAAATGGTAAAAATGATATTAGCATTTGTAATTCAAATACAGATAAATAAATTTTATTTTATTTAACATTGCCATTTTCATATTTGTTCTCTAGTTTCAGGATATCTAAATGTATAGGCACACAAACAATTTTCTTCATGGGAAGGTAGGGTGTTAAGTTCACATTTAGAATAATGGACTATTTCATCCATGATTCTTAAACGCATAGACCTACCGGACAAAATGCAGAGTCTAGAGAGTCGCTGGCAAGGACCACCAGACTTCAAAAGGAAATTGAAAAAAAAAATATTACAGGAAGTCATGAGGATGGCAGGGTGACCAAAGAAGGAGCTGAAGGAAACAGCAAAGCTGGGAAGGAGAGTAAAAAAGAGGATGGGAAGCTTAGGAAGGGACAGGTATATGGGGTATAGTGGGTAGTGGGTATATGAAGATGTGGAAGCAGTTAAGAGAAGATTAGTTCCTGTGGGTTAATGTGAGAAAAATCCCATGAGTCAGAACAGCAGACTGTTTTAAGACAATAAGAAGAAAAAATGTAACATTAAACTGCAGCAGAGGAATTGGTTTTTGCATATCTTCCTTACTTGGTAAAAAATAGAAACTCAACAGAGGTTGGCTCATGGCTGGGATAAAACAGAAGTCAGTGAATTTGAATGCACATGATAGTCTAGGAAAGGGAATAATTAGGATTTCAAGAACCATCCTCAGAAAGAGAGGGAGAGATTTTACATCTCTGGCTGCCTGAAGGAATATGTGAGGGTATTTTGAGATGATAAAGCAAGGTGTCTGCAATAGAAGGCCTTAAGCTCAATGACCCATAATGGCCTAAAGTGGCTCTTTGGCCAGAAAGCGGACAAGTGGAACAATTACATATATCAACTTTTGAAAGCCCCGGATTTTAAAACTACATATTTTGCAGACTTAAGTGCAAGTTCTCTGAGCCTACTGAATTTAAAATGTTTTCACTTAGTAAATGCTGTCCAGTATCTTTAGGATATGTATTTTATGATTTTCACAGGGTGAAAGTACATAACAGCTTTTTAAAATACAGAATGTATATTTTCTTAAGAACTTTTTCCTTCTGCAGGCCTCATTATTAGCGATTTGATGATTCCTACGAGTTAAAACAAGCATAACATCCCCTGATGACTCATAATCTCTCAATTTAGATTTCAAAGACATTTCAGAATCTTCTAAGTCTCTGAAGGAAAATCATCTAAAATCCTTGATCCTCTGGGAAACTAAAGATATCTGATAATGAAAAAAACTCTCTTAGTTGGATATTTCAGACTCCCAGAAAACATTGTATTACAAACATGTAGTAGGAGAGGACATTTTTCTATTGGATTCTTACCAAAGCTGTGAACAAAAGGACTTTCCCTCTAATAGCGATCACAATATTGGCCATTTATGTCTTGTAGAAAGGGATTAGTCTTCTTTATCACAGGTGCTGGAATAAAATCAGCTCTTCCACTCCATCTGGTAACCTGCTCACCAGAGACTGAAGTTGCAGTTCTCATGGGATGATCATCCTTGACCTTTGTTCTTCTCTTCAATTCATGCACCCATTCCTCCATAGCTGAGGTAGGGTTTTGATCCCACTTTCTCTTGTCTTCTCCGTGATCCCACAGGTAAAACCACAGGGTGGCCCATGGCTTGTACCTCCTATATATTCTCTGCTGGGCAGTGGGATGCCTTTTGTTAACAGCTGAGACGTGTGTTGGTACACGTGGGGAGATGGATAAAGCATATCATCTCTCAATTGTTTGAACTCCTAGGGCAGTTTTTACATAGCTGAAATGATGGAAGGGGTGAGATTTTCTTCAAACCCTCGGAGCTGATGAATCATTTTATCCACTGTTAGTGGTACTATGTCATTCCAGGTTATTGCTGCCAATGAGTGGGCATATGATGATGGTGCATTTCTGCCACATGGGTAGTGTACATTCAACTTCATCTGGATCTATGGATGCATTCCCAGCATCCGTCCTGCAATACATCATCTCTACAATGGCCGATTACCTCAGAAACTGGATGCCTTTCTCAGTCATGGTCCAGTTGGCTGAACAGCCCATAACATTGTCCTTGTATGGAAACCTTTCTTTCAGAGCTGCCAAGAGCCACCTCCAGAGGCTGAGGGACTTTTTCTCTCTTGCAATTGCTTTGTCGATTCCCCCTTCCCTAGCAAGTGATCCCCGCTGCTTGGCTTCCCTACCTTCTATTTCGTGACTGCTGGCCCCATTGTCCCAGCATCGGAGCAAACAGGTGATGATGTGCTCCCATGGTTGATGGGTAAAATCTTGTCACATATTCCGTGGCTTGGTTGAAGTCCAGGGTCGAGAAGTCACCTCTTCTTCCTCTTCCTCTGATCTACACAATAATAACTCCTGATAAGATGCTGTCCCGTGTAGTAAATGCACCTTTCTTCACTGGTTGTTTTTTTCTCCTTTTATTTGCTTTTCCCCTTCCTTACATGGGCAACCTTTATTGGCACAAATTAGTCCTTTGGTTTAGCTGGAGTGATTATCACTGTGGCTGGAGTGGCTGCAGTATCTGTTGTCAGGGTTGATACAGCTTCTGTACTTGGGGGTTGAGGAGCACCAGCAGCTGTGCTGTCTGTTGCTGTCGGGGTTTGAGTAGCTGCTGTACTTGTCACTGAAGTTGGTGTAGCTGCTGTAGTTGAAGTTGGAGTAGCTGTGTTGTCTACTGTAGTCAGAGTTTGAGTAGCTGCTCTATTTGTCACTGGGGTTGGTGTGGCTGCTGAATTTGGAGTTGGAGTAGCTGCTGTATTTGTAGCTGGAGTAGCTGTGTTGTCTGTTGCTTTGCCATCAGACCCAGAGACATTTTTTTCCCTTTGAAGAGGCTGGGTAGTTTTGAACATGGCTCTGTAAGCATAAGCACATTGCCATGATTTGTCCCTTTCTGGTATGACCAGAATGACAACAGACCACATGTAAGTGTTTTACTATTTTTTCTGGATTTTGCACTTATTCAGTGGTGAAGTTCCAAAGCACTGGGGGAGCCCACTGGCCTAGATACTTGCCCATACGGTCCCACACACCCTGTCACTCATGACTGTCCATCCTCAGGGAAAATCTCTTGGTTCTGCTAGCATCGTCTAACCCTAGACAAAACCCAAACCTGACTCGGCTTAACTTTTGAGATCAGACAAAATGGTTGTGGGTAAAATACACTCTGTATATGTGCCAACATAGTGATCCCCATCACAATCAGCAGGCAGGTCTCAAGGGTACCAAAGGCCATTGAAAACCTTCACAACTCTCAAATGATGCTGTAAATAATCTGGTGGGGGAGCTGGGAATGTAAAGAAATGTCTCCTTCATAGCTTGACCACCCGAGGAGGGGAAAATAATGTTTAATTGCCATACACTTGTATTATATACCTCCCGAAGTATAGTATCACTCTGGGAATGTAAGTCAGATTAGTTTTATGATCAGTGATTCTACTGTATCACAAGTCATTACCATAAAGTACAGTGAAACAAGAACCTTAGCCCAAGCTCCCCAGCTGATAAACTCTAAAACTGCAAATGCCGGCTGTAAGTAAGGTACGACATGCTGAAACTGTGAGATAAAGAGCAACAACTTTGAGAGCCAATAAATCAGCATTGTGACGAGTGACTATTAATCCCAAACAATGAATGCTTATTACAAATATAATTAGACACACATTGGTCAGATCTGTCATTATCTCAACCCTTCATGCCCCACGTTGGGCACCACAAAGAACTGTCATGGTTTAAGAGCAGCCCAGTAACTAAGGTATAACACAAAACCACTGCTGCTGCTACCACCAATAATAATAATGATAAAGGAAATAACAAGGGAAGAGAATGCAACCGGTCACCACGTGCTGACTGATACCCAGCCCAACACAAGCAATTATCTAACCCTTCCGGGTAACTGCCTCCAGTTTATACATTGGGCTTTATGTGCTGTGGTATGGAATACCTCTTTGGCTAGTTTGGGTCAGGTGTCCTCTCTTTGTTTCCTCCCGGGTTCCCCTCCTCCCTGGCAGAGCATGAGACTCAGAAAGTCCTTGGTCAGACTAAATATTACTGAGCAGTAACTAAAAACATCGGTATTATCAGTGCTGTTCCCAGGTGGAAAGTCAGAAACACAGCACTGCACCAGTTACTAAGAAGGAGAAAAATGACTGCTACTGCTGAACCAGGACAAGTCACATGTTTACCTTTTAAAAATATTTTTTCTGCAGTTTTAAACATTTATGCTTAATGAATGCTCATGTACTTCCATTTTCCCTTAACATATTAACTTTCCCTTTCCATATTAACTTAAAATATATTGCAACTGATACTTTACAATATGTATTATTTCAGGCACAAAATATGGATCTTTTCTGTGTTCAGTTACTTTTGAGGAAAAAACATAAAATTTTGGATTTAGCCACCTCACTAGTGCCAGTAGGAAAAAGTATATGTTAATCAGCATCAAGATGTCACTTTCCATGAATATTAACACTATCATTTATAAATAAAAAAAAGAAAGATCTTTAATATTCAGTTGAAAAGTACCTATCCACTATACCGGTATATATGAACATATGCAAAATCAGATCGATTCAGCATTAAAACAACACTGATTTGCAAACCCTATTTTATGCTTAATGGAGCTGTGCATACTAAGAAAAAGAAGCAGATGAAAAAATGCATACTGGAACTAATGTTATATTACCTCACTAGGCTATAGGTAACCCCTTATAGGAGTCCAGGAATAGTTAAATCCCTTTAAGAATTCTACAGAAATAGAAATAAGGGATTGAAATAAAACTACATCTATGCTAAATGGTGAATCAGTTCTTATGGGGACGCTCTGATCTCCAGAGAAAACACCTCCTCTCTTGGAAAGGAGGGAAAACTAGTCTGTAAAAAGTATGTGTGGCAAGGCTTGCAGGAACTTTGTAAAACAACAATGAAGAGGTAGAAAGATTGGCTTTTTTCAAAGTGATTTTTGCCAGTGAACCAGTTGCTATTTAACAGCTGTAGGAAGAGGCAGTGCTTTTATGAGTTTGCTTCCCATTCTCCTTAATCAGTTTGGAAATGTCAGTGAACTGTAAAGAGTCTGTAGATAATACAAAGTGTTCAGGACAGTTGGATTTAAAACTTCCCATGCAGAATGACTAGCAATAAAATGATGGATGTAACACTTTCAGCAATGCAAAGTAATGCACGGGGGGAAAGTCAACGTTAACTATGTTCACACATCAACAGTCTCTAAATTAACTATTACCTCTTGGGAACAAGGTCTTTCAGCCACTGTGAATGCTTCCCTGAAAACATCTGTTTCCTGAACATTAGCAGTTAAAAATGCAGAGAGATTTCAAATTACTAGGAAAAAAAAAATCAAACTAGGTTGCTTTATTTTACCACATAAATCCCTGAAACACCCACAGACAACTTAATGGTGTGCAGTTCTGGTCACTCTATTTAAACCAATTAGAACATGCATATGTTCTTGCTCCCTATCCCTAGAGCCTGTTCACTCCCACAGGCAGTGAGGGCACCAAGTGAAATAATTATAGCAGAATTTCTCATGAAAAGTGGAAAAATTTTTAAGTGAGGGAGCTTTGATTTTGTTTGTTTTATCTTCTGGGCTTGTTTTTTTTTTTTCTAATTAATTTGTGGAATACAATGTTGCAGGCTGCTCTGGAAACCAAAAAATCAGAAAGGGATGACATACATTCATGCAGGATGGTTTCATTTGTGTCCATCTTGAAAACTAACTTAGTACTGCAGTCCTCCTGTACCAGATGATAGCAGGAGTCTCAAAAGCACTTTTTGACAACTCAGATGCCTCAGGATCTCACAAAAATAACCCTCTATTTATAGGTATTGCCTGGGCTTCCTTTTCCATCCTCTATTACCAGTGGAGAGTCCTAAGAATTTCTTCTAAAAAAATTGGTCATACTAAGGTGAATTACACTCTAAATTAAATGGCTATGTCAAAAGTCTGGATAGTTAGTTCAGATGCATATCTCTGCACTGTATATTCATTAATAGAAAATGTTTAGGACCACAGGGTGTTTAGGCAAAACATTAAAAAAGGGGATTGAATGTATTTATAGCAAGTAGACTACTTAGTAGCCTTCTCAGTTCAGCATATCTACATAACTGATACTTAGTTTTGGTATGTCCTACTAGTGATGTCTTGGCAAGTTGAGTAAGAAATTGGATCATGTATTGTTGTCATATATCTAGGTAACTGAAGACAGCTGGTTTGAATATACTGCAAAATTAGTGCTTTCTAGAAGGCAGATAACTGACCTGGAGACTGACTTTTAACCACAACTACAGTGGCAGATTTGGTTGATAATCTTGCAGAAGAGTTTTGGGAGGTTTTTTGGTTTTATTTTTTATTTTTTTTTTTTTTTAAGTAAAAGCAAGGGCTTCAAGATAGAGAACAGAGCTTGAAGGTTTTCTCCTTACAGAAACCTCAGAAAACAGTGGCAATAATGGATTTTGCAGTATCTATCTGTCCAGCGCCCTCCCTTCTTCTCATTGTGTAAGAGGCTTCTGTGTAATGCAGTCACATCTAAGTCTGTTGCTTTTTGGTGGTTAAATTAGAGGATCTTTGTTCACTGCTATTCACCAGACAGATGTGTTCTCCTGACTTGCATCAGTCATCTGCTACTACAAAATTACTTAGTGAGTTCTGATCAAAAGATAGGTCTTATCCACAGCTGAATGCCTCTAATTCAGTTAATACGACTTCAAGCTTGAAAATTACTTCAGTTTTATGTTTTACTTTGCATTACTTCTGGGGTGATGTCTTCACATAATCATTGAGGTGTATTTAAAGTTTCTGCTACCAATTTCTGCTGCTAAAATGCTATAAACAGCATTTTAGTAGCAGAAACTTTAAACACATGTGGATAGCTCTCCTCCAAAAATCCATCTTGGATGCTTTCTCCAGCTCCTCCAGCCCTAATGGACACTTTCAAAAGCAGGAGGAGTCTTACTCATTACTGCAGAATTGCTTCACTGGGCTTTGGTGCGTTGTGTGTTAAAGCAGATTAGTGTGCTGAACTGAAATCTTAGCAAACAAAATTACTCAGGGTCTCCTTATTTCTAGAACTGACTACTGAGGAATTTAAGTTACATTCATATAAATGTGTGGGTTTTTTAAGTTTTCCCACCACCACCAATACCTTGCTATTGGTCTTTTAAAGGTCATTTATCCTATTACATTTTCCAGATTCAGATATAGAAGGAAGCATTGTTGCTTCTTTTAACTATCCTGCTACTACAGCCTGGGATTTGTCTTTTGCTGTTTGCTTGGGTTCATTTGCTTTTTTTTTTTTTTTTTCTTTATTATTGCAAAAAGAGAGACAGAGCCCTTATGGTCAAACTTTGTTCATGAAATGCAATAATCTTGAAACTGGTGAAAGTTCTGAAAAAACAGGCAGAAAAAATCAATTTTTCACATATTTTGAACTGTTATAAGAAATAACTGTTCCTAACGACTGGATGAACTATAATAAACATAGCAAGTAGCAAACAGTATGCAAGATCCTGTCAGATATACAGAATAAAGAATGGAAGAGAATATAGAGAATTTTAAAATACATATTTTGAAAACTTCCTTCTTTGCACATTTGTCAAACGTCAAAATCGGCTGCATCTTGTGCTCTGTATTTGATTCCTTCCTATTGGCAGATGATTGGAAAACTGATCATAAAGCCAAATTGTGCTGCAATTAAAAAACACATCAAATATTTACATAAGCCAAAGAAAACATTAACATAACTCAAATATATATTCATGTGGCAAGGTTGGTCCCAGCCCATAATAAAATAAAGCAAGTATAACAGTAATATTGTGTTCAAATATCATTACATCCTATTATATATATGCAAGATCCTAAGAACATTTTAAAATACTTAAATTTCAAAAAAAATAGCTGCTTTTATTTTGGAAGTCAATATGATTAGATTACACTTTTTGTGACTTTTCCTTATAATCTGAATGATAAGAATATTTTGTGAGAGCTGACTTTAATTTGTTTATGTTAATCAGAAGCAGCAGGAGAATGCTATTACTACTTCTACAACAAGAAGCTATCAATGAAATCAGATGAAGTCCTTATGATGATTAAATTTGGAGTTATATTGACATCTAATTTAGATTTAGATTTAACATGCTAATATGTTACAGTGTAATGGGATAAGTTAAAATGTTGATGATAATTACTTTGAGAGCTTCAGTATCATATTGCATTCATTTGACTAGTTCCCATGGCTTGTAGATGATGGAGATTTCTTCTGAAACAATTTACAAATGAAATAATCAGCAAGGTTACTTCACTTGTTAAATGAGACTAGACATGGAATAACGGCATACAGACTGCAAGTAAACAGGTTTCAAATAAACTGAAATAGCTTATTTAGACAATTTTAATTGGATTATATATTATTCTTCTTGAATTGGGCACAAAAAAAGCCATTTTTTGCTATGCCTTTTTTTGGTTTGGGTTTTGGCTTTGGTTTGCTTTTTTTTTTTTTTTTTGTAAAATGGCACACCATCACAGCAAAGGCACCTCCTACAAATAGCAAATTCTCTCTTTAAATGGCCCTCATTGTAAAGACATCATCTGTGTTTCAGAGGAAGTGACAATCTGACAGGTCCACCATCTGCTTCCTAAATCATAAAATAACAAAGCTTCTATCCCAGGGAGTTTATTGTCTCAATCTGATAATGCAACAAATAATATAAAACATAATACAGACATTAGCTGCTCATAGTGAGCAGTGGAGAAAAAAATGTGAAAATGGCAATTCTGACTGAAGAAATTATGTGGTTGTTTGCATGTCATTAAATTAGAAAAGAGAATCTTTTCATGTTAAAATATTCAAAAATGTCTTTTAAGAATCTAAATTTTCCCTTGGAATGTACATTCCAAGTTTCATATCACTTTAGTCTTTTCTTTAGCTCCAACAGAATTTTACCTTCATAATTTTGACAAACTTCATTTTAAGACTCATATTGATTAAATAAATAATTTGATATTTAAAATATTTTAAGTATCAAATATTTAAAATATTTAAAATATCAAAATATCAAAAATATATAAAATTTAATATTAAAATCAAATCTAATTTCAAACATGCAATTGTAGTGCCTAAGCTGGAAATATATGCATCTGAGGTTCTGGTAGTTACCAAGTGCAATTCTTATTTTAGGCAGAATGAATTACCTAGTGAAATGTCTACATCTCTCCTTTCAATATAAAAGGCACTAACACCCCTATTTCCTACTTAAATGAGGGGATGAACATGGACCTACAGTCAGCACTGTTGCTACCTTTATGACACCACAGATTAAGATAAATCTAGTCAGACAACAGTGTCAAGGAAGAGAGCAGAGAGAAAGATCCATAGGACTGGAGTTTCGATTAAGGTGGGAGAAAGATGAATAAATCTAATTTTTCTGGTCTCTCAAGTAAATGGTGCAGAGAAATGAAAGAATCCACTATCAAGGAGCAATCTGCTTACAGATGGGAAGGAATGTCAATCCTTTAATTACTCACTTGCCAGAGATTTCATGTTTGGAGGAAATATATAATTACGTCTTTTGGGTTCTTGAATCAAATTGGAAGTGTATTACAAAACTTTTTTAGAGACTGAAACATTACCAAAAGTGCCATAATGATCTTGTAAATGCTGCTTTATGTCTTTCCTTTATACACTTTTATAACATGATGAAAAAACTGTACATGACTGTTAAGCAAGGCTGTGCCCTTCATGTATATTTATTCTGTGAAATACCCTCCTTCCTGTTCCAGAAATCCTCCTAAGGATACATCTGTACCAAGAAATAAAGAGCTGTTCAAGGTCTGTTTAAGCCTGACTAATGTTGCATTGAGATCATTGCTCAGTCCTGCAAGAAATAAGTCTGTTATCAGAACAATACAGCACCCAAGTGTTAGCTCAAATATTCTCCATGTTCAGCGCAGAAATGTTCTCAGATTTTCTTTCCTGTGGGTGTCTTTCTATATCTTGGCTTCACTGATGTCTTCTTCTCATATCTGAATGTTTAAATTTGTTTGGATTGCTGAGGCTTGGATAATGGTGAGAAAAGGCTTATTTCATGAATACAGGAAAGTAATACGGGTTGACATAATATTAAGATAGTCAAGCACTTCTTCTTCCTGGAAAATGCCAGGATCTCTTCATATTCTGACTGATTTCCAGTTTTTTGTTCAGATTTATTGGAAGTTTTTTTACAAATCTTTTTTACAAATTTTTTACAAATAAGTGCATATTTTGGGGGAAAAAAAAAAGTCTTTCTCTTCCTTAATTTACTGTGTCCTGCCTGCATTTTTGAAATCACACCTACTCCCTGAGCTCTGGCTAGCAACAGAGCCAATTTCCACAGGCTCATAATAAGAAGGATATATGTATCGTAGGTATTTCTGTGAACTCTTGAACGGCACAGCTCATCTCTGTAACTTCAGAAATCTTGAGGAATTAAACCAAGTTAAGTCTGAAAGCTGTGTCACCCTTCCGTTTCAAAGCAACTTCTGTCACTGAAGATGTGAGAAAAAATTTTATGTAGTTTTAATAAACAGATATTTTAGAAGCTTCACTAATCCCTGTGTCCTCTCTACTGTGTGGAAATGCTTAGGGTATAACAATGAGTGCTAAGTTACGAGAGTCTGGTGGCTCTGTTTCCGGTAGTGAGCTCTCAGTCAGGATGGCAATATATTAAAAGCTCCATCTGTATTTGTCTTTCTTTCCCCTCTTTCCTCTCTGGGCAAAAGACTAGGGGAGGTCTAATAAAATAAAATAAAATAATGAAATAAAATAAGATTTAATTTAATTTAAATTTAAAAAATCATCCCTCTCAACAAAAGCATGTTTATCAACAGCTGCATTTTTATTATTTAGGCTTGCCATCGGTAGTGTGGGAGTGGGCTGGTGTGCAGCTAACTGCAAGAGCAGAACCAGTCATCATAGTGACATAAAGGCTAAAGTTAATTTTCTAAGG
>JBCJKH010065158.1:0-15130 GCA_039877255.1 Loriculus beryllinus | reverse complement strand
ATGGCAGGGGGGTTGGAACTAGATGATCTTAAGGTCCTTTCCAACCCTAACTCTTCTATGATTCTATGATTCTATGAATCTATATTAAATAATATAGCTGTATAAGGAGATGAGCTCTGTTAGTTGCAGTGAGGCACCTTGAGATTATTATTGATAAAATGATCATCATGAAGGAAAGGACAATGAGTACAAGTAGTCGTTTTAAAAATAAGCGGAAATGTAATGTGTAATGTAATGTGTTTCTCTGGGTATGTTGGGGGATATGATGACAGATTTTAAAGAGCTAGTAATATTTTGCAAACACCTTCAGGTTGGGTTGGAGGGGGGCAGTAAATTTGAACTTCAGAGTAGCAATTTGGTAATTTCCTTTTCCGGATTAAAAGAGCCTTGCCAGAGTGATATCCCAAAGGAGCCTAGGAACTGTACCAGAGCCAGCCCTCCCACTGGCACAGAATTAATAAAATCATCCTAAGCCCCCAGAGAATTCTGCCATCACTAATGATCCAGCAGTCATACAACTTCTCCTTCCCTCTTCCCTCAAAACAGGACTGGTTTTGTACATTTCTGTGTAGGATAGCAGTGAAGCCTGGCCTGCCTTCTTCTTTCCCAATAAATACTTTCTAGCTGTGTCAGTACCCTGTGTTTTTTAGCAAGATACTAGTTCATATAATGATAGCAAGTGCTAAATTGTATGTAATTCTTCTTAGAGCTTCAGGCAGAATGTAACAAGACACTTTCCCGTATTTCATTTTGGACCACAGCTTTCCTTTGGATTGTATGTTAATCTTATGTTCAGGGGTGCAGGTGATGGAAATAATCTGAATAAAAAGTACCGCAACAAAAAGGTTGGGAGAGTCCTGATGCAAAGCCAAATCTAGTTAAGACTTAGGTAATAAGTATGTTCAATTTATGGCAATATCTCACAGAAATCTTGCAAAAGTTCTTAGGCTTGCATTTAAAGAAAGCATACCTGGAATTCATTGATTATCTTTTGTATTATCTTCATGCTAAATAATATATATATTGGCATCTGTATGCATAAAAATATGTGGAAGCTTTTGCAAGGATTTTGACACTACAATAAATAGGATGGTAAATGTACTTCATGCTAATAGGAGCAACTAAACTAATATAGTCTCTTGCCTGTGTTAGCTGTAAAGAGGCAGAGACCACTAAACAGTTAACACCAGCATGTGAATGGTGTATGAAGTGCGAAGTAGAGAAGCAGTAAATTGATGCTTAATTCACAGAACACTATTGCTTTCTTTGCACCTATTAATTTACAGCCTACTGTGCTGAAGAGGTATAAAGGCTTAATTCATACCACATCACAAACTGACAGGAACATAAGAGTGAGAGAACTCACTTAAGGAAGCACTATGACCTATGGTACAATTTTCCACCACATTTAAAATAACATGAAAAGCACTAGACTTTTAAAATTAAGCATGTGAACAAGGTTTAAATACATTAACAAAGAGCTTAGATTGCTTAAAATACCACTAGCATTACTGTCTGCCTAAGCTGACTGTCTAAACCTGGGGGATTCAGTGTGCTCCTAAAATTTTCTTATACAAGTTCTGGTGCAGTGTTCTAGAATATCTGTACTGTTAGCATTGTTTTCTCATAAAATCCTTTATGTTAGAATCAGGAAAATGTATTCTAATGAATTAGTTCATACCACTGTGTTCAGGTAATGTTAGAAACTTAGAGGTATTTATAAATCACTACATTTATTGCTTTATACAGTACCTATCCCTTGGAGTCAGCCTCAGGGTAGCTTCCTAATAAGATAAAGCCTACAGATATTTTGACTTTTGGAACTTTAGATTAAAATCCCCCTCTTCCTCCCCTTTCGCTATATAGTCCTACTAGTGATTCTAGATTTGTGTGAAATAATCACAGTAGTTCTGTAGTAGTGTATCTACTCCCTGATTTTTCCACCAAATAAAATTTTTTAAGAATCTGGAATTCAGCCTGGGGGTGGAGGTCTGTGTTACTGTGTCAGAAGGAAAAAGACTAATGAAGAATAAGATTAATGAAGAAAACCTTCCTGAGAATGCACGTGTGCATATAAATCTGAAGAGAAGTTAGAGAATTGAGGAAATACTGATTCAGTTTATCTGTGCAAATCACAAATTACAGACATTGGTGTTTGGAATATTAAGTCCGTCTGGAAAACTGAAAGACAGTTACTCACTATAATTTAAGCCAAGTTCTAGTTTTGTCACTGGTTTAGGAGTAACACTCAGAAAGAAAACTAATTATAGTATAGCCAAGATGCATTGGCGTGAGTAGGGGCCTCTTTTCCAATTAGGATTAGTGAGGATGAAGGGTGGTAATTTACCAAACTGGTGGTTTTGTATGTTAAATTTAAAATATATTCTAATTGTAATACTGGCTATTGCCATTTCTTTAAAGATATAGTAGGATTATTTTAATACATCTTGAGTTTTTAAAAGTATGTTTTCAAATGCCTGAGTATATGAAAAACTGGTAGGAATTACTGAATTTAATGCATTCTTACTTTCCAGCAAGTTAAACATTAAATTAAATGATCTCAGCAATTAATCATCTTTTTAGAAAGAATAGAATTTTAGGATATAGGAATCGATTGTGAATATACATCTTGTTTTATTTTTTGTCCTGTAAGCTATTAAAACATGGCACATAACAGCTAAAACATTTGTTAGTAGGGTTGGGTTTTTTCCCGAGGTTTGCAGAAGCAGGCGTGCTCTTCTAGCAAAGTTCCTCAGACTCCACTGCAAGCTTGTTTTGGCCAACTAAACTATTAGTTTGTTGTATGGTTCTTTTGCTGAGACTAGCGCTATAATCTGCAGCACTTTAGACTGAATCTGTCAATGAACTGTTTTTACAGTTAATAAATACTTTGGCCCCTTGTATCTCAGTTTAATTAGCACACAGAATGCATCAATTAGGTCTTTGACTCTGAAAGAATTGAATTTAAATAACATGTTTATTGATGGTTACTCTTTTCTTTTAAAAAAAAAGAATGTCTGCACAGTAGGCTAACAATTTAACTAAATGGGGTTTCTGCGGAGGTCTGCACTTAGAAAGTACTGTGCTGTTTAGTATCTCCAGTGTTTTAAATAAATAGATACAGCACAGAAAGTTTAGACATGATGTGTAGCCTTGACTGAGATATTGCTTCTATTTTTCCCATCTCTCACATAGGCAAGGGAGAAGACAAACTGCAGGGAAGGCAATTTGCTATGGATAAAAAGAAAAACCAAGGATGTTGCTGGTTAGCCAGTTTAGCCAAGCTTGCAGCGGTACCACAGTGAAGAGTATGAATTTCAAATGTAAACCTTCTAAAACAGAATTAAAACCAGAAGTCCTTATGATTATTTTTTATAATTTGGGTACTCTGTAGCTGTGAGTATCTTAACTTAAAAAGTATTCAGTATGCTAGTGTGATTTGCAAAATTTGCACTCACTTCTAGTGAAGCAAATAGGAGGGCCAGAAAAAGAGATGCAAGTTTTCAGGCCACAAAGTGAGAACTTATATTAGGACAACTATTATTTCTTTAGAATGATGTGACCTAAATATTAAAATCTATTTATTAGAAACAGTGCAGGAAAATATGATGTGAAGATCTGACTTGGAATTCTGTAGTTTTAAATTTGTACAAAATCCCATGTAGAGATATGTGATCTCCTGCATTTGAAGGAAACCAAGCATACGGTTTCATTCTGTATTCAGTCTTTTGAAGCTGTAGATAAGGTACTGAAAGAAAAGCTCAGTTTTAGATATTATTCTGTATCAAAACATATCCACTTTTCCTTGTTTGAAATGTTAGCAGCAGGACCTAATTCTCAAAAAAGCATACAGGAAGTAGCATGTAAATATAATTAATTTCAAATGAGGTTTATAAACTGTATATTTAATTATTTTTTTAACAGTAATCCTCAGTTGTCTTTTGTAGCTTACTGAAGTGGAGGCACTGTAGTTTACAATACACACTGAAACAGAAGTAGGATATATTGTAGCAGAGCATAAATACAGATCTACAAGGAGTGTCATTTGTTATTTTTTCTGTGTACATAAAAATATCATTAATATTACAAAGTTGAGCACTCAAGAACAAAGAATGACAGCTTTAGTTTGACCCACTTGTACTTAAAAGTTGACATAGCTTTTTAATTATGCCATCAAATGCTCTTATTTCTCACTGTGCTCTGAGACTGAGTGCCCTGAGTTACTGTTCTGCATTTAAAGAGACTCTAGTTAGCAGGACTCCTGCTACATGTGTTGAAATGAGAACTTTTGTGCATTATCTGGGATGTTAAAAGAAAAGAAGGGAATGTCTTGTGATTACAACAGAGGACATGGATCTTATACGTGCTTTACTCTTAGGGTTCCTGTGTCATGGTAACAGGTGTCTTCAGATGAGATTTTTGGAAGTTCTTGGTAGTATTGTGGTCCTAATTTTTCATATAGCTAAGTTCAGCTTCTTTAGCTCTTCTTTCAGTTGCAACTTTTGGAGCTTGAACTGAGCAAAGAGAATGTCATGTATTGAAGACAGATTTTTTTTTTCTTTTCTTTCTTTTGGGACTGTGTGTTGTATCCAATAAAGATTAGTTTGGTGCTTTTTCTGATATTCAGGCTTTAGTCTTTATGGTGGAAAAAAAAAATCATTAAAATATCAGTATCAGAGAGTGTGTTCCATGTGTGGAAAATAAGTATTTTAAGGGTTTATAGTTATCTTCCTCATGCTGTAAGAAAAAATAGTAGTAATTGTATAGCAGTATATCTTCCAAATTGTGCAAATATAAACAAAAAGATTATTTGTCTTCAGCAGTATTATAAGGCAGCACATTTAAAAAGAGAGAAAATCTTTTACTCTTCATTCATTATTTATGGACCCATTTTAATTAGTTTCAGTCTTGTTTAACCAGATAAATTAGTGGGTTTTTTTTAAAGAATTGATGAATTTGAATAATTTCTATTTAAAAACCCACCACTTTACAACTTGAATATTCTTCTAGTAGCTGTATCATTGGAATTGCTCATGACTTCCTTCTGTAAATCATATAACATGAGTGATTTCTACAGGAAACAGGGCTGCATATCAGTTTCACAAACTGCAAACAGTGATTCTATTTGTAATTTAAGACCATAAACATCTGTATTTACTCATCTTCCACCCTCTGGAGTAAAAAATGTAATTCTTGTTTTATCTACCTTGAAAAAATGGTCAATTTTGATAGAGCGAAGTATAACTTCCACCTTGGGAAATTTAAACAAACAAAACAAACAACACACTGCCACCACCCTCCCCCCTCCTTGCCAACAGCAGTTTTCCTATGGAAGCTTCTGTAGAGTGAAATATATTTAAATAATAAATGTGAAAGCATGAAAAATTACTGTTAGCATTTTCTGTTAAGGTGGTCAAAACTGTAGTTTAGCATTTATGGCCAGCTTAGATCTATTGACGGGATACTAAAATGTCCTTTTGATACTACCTTCTAGAAGATACTAGAACAAGTGCTATCTACCACTGTCATGTCATTCGCAATATTCCTATGTTACTGCTCTTTTGTTCAACTATGACTGATACTTAAAAAAGGTCTTTCAAAAATAGACTGGAATAAAAAAAAGAAGGAAAAGAACTTCTGTAGATCATATGCAGCCCATGTATGAAGTAGATAGAAGAGAATGACTTCCAAATATAAGGGCTTTATGGATTATAACATTCATATTCAATGAATTTAATTTCAAACCAATTATATGTTTGTATCATGAATTGGCTTAATGATAGACTGACAAATTCAGAACTGTGGCCAAAAATTCTGCTGGTATGGAATATATTTGTCTTCATAACCTCAGAAGTGATAGCAGACTAGGAGGATACTTGATCTATTCATGTGGGACATGGTTCTCAGTACAGTATTTAAATGAACAGACTTTTAAGTGTATTAAAGAGGTAATATAAAATAGCATTAGACTAGAGCATTGGAGCCAGACTGCTCACAGGTTTAAAAGGAAGTTTGAAACCTAGATGGGAATTTAAAAAAAAAAAAAAGAATAGAAAAGATGATAGAGGAATGGATGCTTGCTTCATCAGAAAGCAGTTTCAGAGGTCAAGGTTTAGAGCATGTAAATACATCCACATCAAACCTAGCTAAACTAACAAAGGCAGGTATGATTAAGACAAAGAACCTGAATCTTTTACCACAGTTGAAAAAAAGGAATGACTTTATTAAGTGTTTTAGAAAATGTCAAAGTTGACATTGAATTCTCTAACTCCTAATTTCATCATATCAAGATTGGAGATCTGCCTTTGATTTGTGCTGTAATCAGATGTAAATAGTTACGTACAGCCCAGGATAACAACAGGATTTCTAGTTTTAGAATATGGAACCTAGGTATAAAAACTGACTATATGAGAAGACATTATTCTCCCAGTTCTTATTTCTATCTTCATGGCTGCGGAAAGAAACTTATAAGTAGCAAATCTTGTATTTAGCACTGAAGGTGTGGAATTCCAGAATTTGTCACTCTTTACAAGGAGAGTTTCTAAAGCTGAGGGTTTCAACTCTTCTGCAGAGGGTAGCTATCAAGAGAAATCTTGGTTTCTTAGAAACTGATTTACAGGTTTCTACAATAAATATTTAGAATTAGCTCACTGCCCCCTGGGTAGCCATGTGGTAATAGAAAACATGGGTAGTGTGTTTGCTTCAGCTGCTGTGTTTGAAAGGAATCCACTACAATCCCATTGGGATTGATGAAGCTCTTAAAAATGTTAATTGTTCTGTGTACAGTAAGTAGCAGTAAACCCTGCAAATCTACATAGACTTGGGAGCTGAATTAATAAGATTTATTTGTATTTGGGATTTATCCTCATTTTAAATGGTTCTGTGCTGGGAGTCATTGTCAAATTTTAGACACTAATCACCATGTTTACAACCAAAGAGAATCTATCCTTTTTTAAAAAAAAGGATTTTAATACATTTATCAGAAGGCTGAAAAGAAAGATGACTTGATACGAAATTGTTTTGAAGAATTTGCAGCTCCTGTTAGTTCCAAATTTGCATATTGTTTCAGAAACTTTTACTTCTTAGGAATGATAATAACAGCTTCCTGTTTGTGCAAAATAAGGCATATAAAGCAAGAACATTTTTTGCGTTTAGAAGTCTTTATACAGCTTACTTGCTCGTTTCTTCTTCGTCTTTTCTTAGTAAGAAACTGTCATATCAAGTGTAATGTCAGTTGATAGCAATATGGACAAATATTCTCATTATCCTAGAATTATGACTGATTTTTACAAACCAAACCACTTGTATTCTTTATGCATCTCTGATGACAACCTGATGTGTGCTTTTGTTAGGATATCATGATCTGATAAATTCAGGCAACAGATCTGAAGTTCATAATTAGAAACAAGACCCTAATCATCAACTGTGACCTGTGTGAAATAAACCATAAAAACTTTTCTTCTTCAGAAGAGCATATTTTTTCAGAAAAACGTTACATGTACCCCTTATTTAATGTTCTCCAGACCTTCAGACTCTTTTGTAATATGTTCCAGTGGTTAATTATCCTTATTGTTAAAAACAAGCATCTTGCTTCCAACCTTGCATATGGCTAGCTTCAGGTACCAGCCCTAATGTGCTGTTCTGTCTTTGTCTATAAGACTAAATAGCTGTTATCAGAGTCCAGTTCCCAGTAAGAGCTTACATACTGTTACCAAACTTTCTCTTTCATAATACAAAGTAAGTTTTTTACAAAATTGTGTCTGATTTTGTAGTTATTCTTGATAATGTTTTTGGTTCCTCTGCAAATAGCTTTCTCTTCTGCATTATAAACTAAAATTGAGAAATAGGAAAGAGCATTCTGTGGGCTAACCTTCTGGAAGGCAGCTCTGGAGAGAGGGACCTGGAGTGCTGGTGGGCAGCAAGTTGTCCATGAACCAGCGAGGTGCCCTCGTGGCCAAGAAGGCCAATGGTAACCTGGGCTGCAGCGGAAGAGCGTTGCCTGAAGGTCAAGGAAAGTAATCCTCTCTCTCTTCTCATCCTTGATGAGGCTTCACTTGGAACACTGAGTCCAGTTCTGGGCTCCACGGTATAAGGAAATCATGGAGCTCCTGGAGCATATCCAGTAAAGGGCTACTGTCAGGAAAAGAAGGAACGGGCATAAACTAGAACACAGGAAGTTACACCTGAATATGATGAAGAACTTCTTTGCTGTAAGGGAGACTGAGCATTGGAAGAGGTTGCCAAGAGAGGTTGTGGAGTCTCCTTCCCTGGGGGCACTCAAGAGCTGTCTAGACACAATCCTGAGCAATATGTTCTAGGTGACCCTGCTAGAGCAGGGAATTTGGACTAGTAGACCTCTAGTGGTCCATTCCAACATAAGACATTCTGGCAAATGCCATATTTTCCCTTTCTGGGATGGATTTTTACATTTTTGTTATGGGAGTCTTATTCCCTGCACCTTACCATTTGCCAGCAGTTACCTTCCTTGCAGAATCCACACAGAAAAAACAAAGTACCTTTACCAGAATATGAGTTTGTAGCAAATAGAGTGGTAGGAAAGTATGCAACTGCATGGAGTTTCCTGGCCTTCAGTGTTAAGTTGTGTTGAACGGAGTTCATCCTCATTGAGCTTTCCCTGACTCATTGGAGATCTAGAGGGAATTTGTCTAATTTTTGTGGCAGTGCATATTGCCCCTGAAGAATTTATATTTTTCTACGTTAAATCACTGGCTTAAGCTGCCATTGGCCTCAGACCCAGACCAGCATTTGACCAACTGGAGCTGACTGACCTTCTACACTAGACAGCAACTTTAATTTCTGTCAACACTCGCTGGCTCTAAAGGAGCATGTTTTGCTTTGGAATTACTCAGTTGTGGAAGTGCAGCTATAACAGTAGTTGCTTGCCTATAGCAAATGGTTGATGGCCTTATGTGTAGCAGGGGTTTGTTTCTTCACTAAGGTAACATGCTATACAGAGATGGTCATATTTAAAGCATCTAGGCTTTGCTTTGGCATTAATCTCAGTACAGATAGGTATTGCTCATCTGCAAAGAGCGTGTATATTCTGTTACGCTGAACATACTGAAAAGTGCTGGTAACTATATTTGTGTTCATATGCAGCTTAGTTTAAGAATGCTTAACCTGATAGAAAACAGTCATGTAAAATGTACAATACTGCATCTTCTGCACATACTAGATTTTATTACCTGCAGCTGAGAAGTTTGAATTTTTAGTGGCTGTTTTTGGCACCTAATATTGTGAAAGCTGGGATCCTTAGTATTGAATAGCTAAAGTCAATATAGATTTAGTATCTTACGCTTAGAAGACAAACAAACTTTGGTAATACAATGTGAATACAATTTTATATATATATATTTTAGCACTACTGTAATAATCTGTTTTATTGAAAAAAAAAAAACCAAAAACCAAAACAGCAAACAAAATCACATCAGTCTGAATGAAGCTGATAATTTTGCCAGCTGAAGGGCTGTCCTTCAGTGATGTTATTGCCTGATTTGTTGGAGCAGTTGTGTAAGATCCAAAGGCTTCGGAAGGTGTGGAGAAGGTAATGAACAAATAATAATTTTTATTTGTAGCATCTTGCTAGAAATAGAGTGGATCTGTCCCACCCAGAAGCTGCATCATGTGGAAGCTTTCAAGAGTGCTTGTAGGGGTGAGGAGAATGTAAGTCCTAGGCTGAATATTAAAAATAAGGCAGAGAGTCAGAAATACAGTCAGTAAATATATAAAATACATCAAAATAAAACAATGCGAGAGCTTTTTATTCCATTATTAATAAAAATGATAGGAACTGGAAATTTGAACATGTTTTGAAACAATGTATTTTAATTTTTAATATATTATCATGATAAAAGATCAGTGCAGAAGAGCAATACATGGTTTCTAGAGCCAGCACAAAAATGCTGCTATCTTAGCTTACCCTAGAGGTATTTCCAGCATAATGAGAGAGAAATTAAACATTTCTTTACTCAATGGAGTTGAAGATAATTCTTGGGAATTCAACTATACCATTAGTATTTCTGTATTTATTTATTTATTTAAAAAATTCTTAATTATTTTTTTCATTATCTGGTCACAATTAACAGAACTACTGCCATGAAGCTATCATGCTGAAAAGCATTCCATTTCAAGTTTAATTTAGAACTAAATGTTCGCATTCACTGATACACACTAGTATTTATTTTCTTGAAAGTATTCCCTTAGCAATACTCTTTCAGATGACTTTTTTCAAATAACAGAGATACCCATTCAGTTTCCAATCATTGTATCTAACAATTAGCTTTTCCTCCATTATAATAAAGTAGTGCTGGCTGTGCTTATTTTAGCTGTTGATGACTTTTTTTACAAAAAATACTTTTAAGACGTAACAACTTGCTGCTTCTTTTTTTAATTACATTTGGTTAATATGTTTCTGCATGAACATTCCTTTCCTCATTTGCAGTATTGTGTGCAGTTCTGGTGTCCTCGACATAAAAAGGACATGGAACTGTTGGAACAAGTCTAGAGGAGGGCCACGAGGATGATCAGGGGACTGGAGCATCTCCCATATGAAGACAGGCTGAGAAAGTTGGGGTTGTTCAGCCTGAAGAAGAGAAGGCTGCATGGAGACCTCATAGCAGCCTTCCAGTATCTGAACTAGATGATCTTAAGGTCCTTTCCAACTCAAACCATTCTGTGATTCTGATTTTGTGACTCTTCCTTGCTGTCATGAAGGGAGAAGGCCTGACTAAAGGAACAAAGGGGATGGAAGTCCATCCCCTTTCACAGTGAATTTCCACTATAATGCTGTAGTATTGCGGGAAAGAGGATGAGCATCTCTGCACACACACGAAAGCACAACTGCTTTCTGAGTTTCTTAAAGTAAAACATCAATATTTTTGTTTCTGTCTTAATATTTCTTTTAGTAAGGAGATGCAAATACTACGGACTACCTCCTCCAGCCCCGATTGATGTACCGCAAGCTGTTGGGAATTCTGGTAGTTGATTTGAGCTGGAGATGGAAACTTCAGAGTGAGTACCTAGATATCCTTTTTTATCTGATTCACAGTACTTCTTATCCATCAGGAGCAAGCACTCTATCTTGCCAGGAGATGGTGACAAAACTCCAGAAAATGTGGATTTGTGTTTTCAGCAGGAAATTAAAACTACGGATTTTAACACTGCTATATAGACATTTTTAGCTTTCAACATTTGAAACAAAGATGAAATCCACCCACACAGTATTGAGCCCAGGATTGTTTCAGCCTGCTTACCTGCATTTTACAGAACTTGAGTTGGTACAAGGCAGAAATAAAAGCTAGCAAAAGATATTGCTGTTTGCCATGTTCTTAGACAAAGACCAGACATGAAATAGAAAGAAATTTAACTGACTTAATTCCATTGGATCCATATCTTAGTGGAGCTCTAAATATTTTTTGGACAGCTGACATCTGAATCAACCTTAGGAGCCAGAGGAGCAGGAGAAGGATGGGAATAACACAGGAAAGGGGTAGAAACTAAGTGTGTGTATAGCAATTTTAGAGATTTTATTACTATTACTATTATTGAGACTTTATACTATGTTCTAGCTGTAATCTTTATTTTCTTTAACAATTAGATCTGTGCTAGTAATGATTAAACTCTTAAGCTTTTAATTACTCTAGCAATAAATTTCTGGTTTTATATAAAGGTGTAATTTTTCTTTGCCTATAAACAAGATTTTGAGTGCAACACTGTCTCCGTCTTCAAGATGGGCGCTTCTGGAGCTTGATCCATGTGTAAGCAAGTAAGCATCTGGATTCATCTTCTTTGTTTCAGGATATACAACTGTCTCACCTCCCCACATCTGTAGTGGTGAAGGTCCAGCTCCTTTCTACACCTTGCAGACTGGCAGAGGCAATACCATGATGCTCACATAGTATTGTTCTCCGTGGATTATTTTGAAGTTCCATATGAAAAGGTGGACTAGGACTTCTCCTACCATGATGCAGTGTTTCTGTATTTCTCTGTATCGATCAGCGTTAGCCTATGCAAGTACTGTCTGTATCAGAGAGTGAATGTCTAGCAGTAGTTTCTGAACACAAAGTGCTGTGTCAGTCACATTACAGTAATCAATTAGCATATACGACATCATAGTCCCTCTTCTATTTTGATGAGCACTCCAAAACATCTGTAAAAGGCTACATAACAAAGTTTAATATTTCTAAAAAAAAAAAGAAGTCATTCTGCTTCTGATCTCTAAGACTTTATCTTCGGAGGAAACAGACAAATCATATTTTTTCAGTGATCTTGGAAACTAAGATTCATAATTCTACCAGATACACAAAAAGAAGAATAAGTGGTGGTGGCATGGCTTTTAGGTCATGCTGCTATCTTCTTTTCCTCTACTAAATTGTTATAGAAATGATGTTTCTGTCTTCCATTCAGAAGATAGCTACCTTATCATATTTATTTCTTTACCTCTGCTTCCCTGCCACCCTAACATTTTTCTGTGAGAACATACAATCTGCTTCATAAACACCTTTTCTCTCAGAGATGAGACTAATAGCTGTCTACCTAGACACTAAACAAATGTTTTCAGTTTCTGCTTATCTTTAAAATGTGCCAAGCCTATCTTAAACCTGAAGAAAGGCTTTCATGTTTAAAAGTTTGCCTATTTTTTTCCAGCTAAATGAACTATTCAGATTAAACATATTATTTAACATTAAAAAAATCACTTCTGCTCAGTAATAAAGATCAGCAAGAGCTATCTTGCTGAATTATTTCATTTCTCTATAGAAACCAAACTTCAGCAAAGGAGTTTATCAATTGTTCTGGCTTGTAAGCTGAGTGATTCTTTTTTTTTATTTGTGTGCTGAAGGCACAAGGTATTTGCTGAGTCATGATTCAATCCTGTCATGTGAGGAGGTCATGACTCAATCACACCTGATATTTTAATGTCTCACAACAGTGAATCTCTTCCACTCCAGTTAACTTGGTTACATGTTAATGTGATGTGGCTGCTAAGCCTGCTTTTAGCACTACACCAGTTCTAGTAAGGTATGCCTCAAACTTACAAATATATCTGACAAATTGCCTATTATTAAAATGTCTAATATATAGTATTGATCTAAAGTTACTCTTAGCACATTCTTGCATCTTTTTCATGGATGAAAATAATCTCCTTGTAAAGCTGATTTTTTGTCCCCAACTCAAAGACAACAGAAATTATACATTTAATGAACACAAACAGGTTTGTTGCTGTAAAATAACACCTGTTTATCAGCTTTCAATCCTTTACCTGGTCTATATCAAGATCTCAAGCCTACATTGACAGCAGAGGAGCTGACAGTACAGGTATAAGGTAATACCATTTGCCCTTGGGGAACAGCAGAAATCACATTGCTATATTATTGCTCACTAAAGCAACACAGCTTTGAGATCTGGGCACAGCCTGGCTTATACACAGCAGAGAAAACAAAAAACGTGTTTACACTACATGTGAAACACTCTATGTAGCATGAAAGCACAAAGGAGACAACAAGAAGGTGTGAAGAGCAGTCATAGGGGCAGAAGCAGGAGAGAAGGATGGCTCTGGCCCTGTTTTTCTGGGGAAGGATGCTGCACCTGGGCAGTGCTGTTGTATATCTGGAGCAGGTCCTTCAGCTCCTCTGATAAGAGTGTTCAGTGCAATTCACCAGGCTTTGCTGCTGCAGCTCAGCAGCCATCTCTAACATGTCATCTTTACTACGTAACTAGGTTAAGTATATTCAGAATTCTAATCAGGGGTGTGGGTGTGTGTTTTTTCCTCCAGCCTCCCTTCATAGTAACATGATTGGTACTGCAGCCCAGTCAGTAAACTTGGATGCAGTAGTTCTTCCTATCTTTCTCACTTCAGGTGTACAAAAAAGCCGCAGCTCCATGGATAATTAGTTTCTCTGCTGACAGCAGCAGCTAGCTTTTTTTAATATCTCTCTACCTTTGGATTCATTTTAGCTGTACATAGTATACAGCACTTAACAAGCACTTCATGAGTCATTTATCCTTTCAGGTGGTTATTTTTCTTCTAAAAGAACAACTTCCATATTTTGTTGATCAACTTGGAGACATTCTCAGTGGCTTTATAGAAGCTTTCCTTTGAGCTAATACTTCCTTCTTTTAACACAATTTTTTTTTCGTCAGAAACATGTTATGGAATTTCTAATCTCAATCTGGCTTTTGGATCATCTAGAGAAACAGACCTAAACAACTTCCTGAAGAAAGCTGAACAGTTAAATGAAGTGATACTAAGTTTGGAAATGCATCTATTGGTGACTCCATCTGGTCAGCTTTCTAGATAAGATTTTTACATTTGTAACAGGAAATGAGAATATATATATATATACCAAATCAGATAAACAAAACCAGTACTGATGTATGCAAATGTGGGTATGGAAAACATCCAGGTTCTATTAGAAAAAAAACGCTTATGAGATATATGTGTAAGACCAGACTGTTAAGTTCCATTTTTTGCCATTTCAAACCATACCAGCTGTTGGTTTACACAGTTATGCAGCACCTTAGATGTTTTGATAGAGGGTTAATGCTAGCCATTATATGATTGAAATCCTCAGGCTGTACTGTCTGAACTGAAGCAATCCAACCCTAACCATTCTGCATAACCATTCTATGATTCTACAGTTCCCACTAGTGGCATTTTCCTGCAAGAACTCTGTTTCCCTGGCCATAGTGCAATCATTCTTTCAGAAAATATCACCAGATATCAGTAGAAAGCATGTTATTGATTTTGGTGAAAACTGGAAAACTGGAGATGGAAATGTGGTACCAACAAAACTATGGCAATTGGTAAATTAATTTGTCACCTAATGGGATTATAATTGCCTATAGATCAAAGAGCTGGAGCAGTATAAAGCTTTTAACCCTGCCAAATATCTCGGTTAAGATCTACTTTCTTCCCAGAAGGAGAGAACAGAAGTAATTTAGCAAATTACAAGTTGTAAATGACTTTACTGTTCTAAGACATAAAGTGGGATGAGAGGGTGGTACACTGGGAAATCATGTGGGGAGTAAAAGGGTACGAGGAACTACTGGTGTGTTTTATGAGCTCAGCCTCAAGAAGCAATAATATGCATGACCCCCCAATAGTTTTATG